>JAZEWU010000012.1:6556142-6568887 GCA_036362915.1 Geotria australis
ACTTTTAGTTTTTGCTTTATTAGTTTGCACATCCCCTCCCTGCATCGTCCTGTAACTACGACCACCGAAGGTCTTACTTAGCCTTACTCGCTGACACAGTAAAACCTAAGCGACCTATTTATCCCTGTAAACGTGTGCACGTACGCGTTCGTTAATTGAGCATGGCGGCAATTTTCCATCGGCAGCATTAAGCTTCATCTTCAACCAACCAGACCCCAGTTACTATCCGCGGTACCGCGACACGGCCCGCACAAACTCGCGCATTCACCGGCCCGCGCCCCGCGGTTTGCCCGTCCGCTCACTCAGGTTATACTCCTGCACGAAGTTGACGTATCCGTAGGTTGGGCAGTGCCCGAAGAAGACGAGCATCACGGAGGGTCCGGAGTCCAGCGGCACGACGTGGGCAGAGTGCCCCACCACGGCGAACTGCTGACGGCGCGGCCCCGGCGCCACCTGCGGCGCCAGCCTCGCCCACGCCAGCGTGGTCACGTCCAGTCGCCACAGCTCGTTGCTGACGTTGCCGCTCGAGGCTTCCACTCTTCCCCCGTACATGTAGATGCCGCTCTGCGTGGATCAGATAGATAGATAGTTTTAATGCGAAGGCTTCGGCTGGCCTGGGAACGCCTGGGAATCCCCCAGCAAGAGCTGGAATCTGTTGCTAAGGAAAGGGATGTCTGGTGCACTCTCCTTGGACTGCTGCCACCGCGACCCTCACCAGGACAAGCGGCTTAGAAAATGGAAATGGATGGCTTTCGTGACCAGTGTTATCCATAGTCTAGCTCTTTTTATGAGTTAGTTCACGCGAAAATGTATAATGTATAAGTGTCGTATACCCGCCTGCACCCGACACAGCCAATAAGTAAAGGGTTGTCGCATGAACAAAAACGTGCCAATTCGTTACTACTTCAGCACACAGGTATGTTGGAGAGCGAGCCAATAACATTTACAATGAAGGTACGACGTTTCGCTGATAGTTGCAATCAGCTTCATCAGGAACAAGGATCTGACGGGCTCGCCAAATTGAAACGTGGGCCTATGTTTAAGCGCGAAGGGCCTGGTATACACACCACTGTATTCAGCCCAGAACTCTTTATTGATATATATATACGGCGCTGTAACGCTGCGGAGGGTCCATAACTGTGAACTGAGAAGGAGGCTGGAGACCATACATGGTATCTTTGGATAGTCAATTTGAATGCCGTAAAAACTTATTTTTATTCTAGATTGAAACAGTATTATTTTTGTTTCATCAAAGAAACTTGACATTTAAGGTGTCACCTGATGGGAAGCGAGAGAGTGTCCGTAGCGTTGGCTCGGGCCGCTCTTCCTGTCAGGAAGAGGGACCCAGATGTGCTTCCGAAGGTTGTACCTTGAACACACAGACACAAAAACAGGCCTCAATAAACCCAGTCCACACACGAAATCGCCAGTTGGGCAACCAAATCACGCAACTTAACGCCCTGCAACTGGCATTGTCCAAATCTCAGCAAGTAGCTGTGCGGTCACAAAATCAACAACCGAGAGCCGCCACAAAGATCAGCAGCACAACCGTAAAAACCTGCACGCTCGTGCCGCACCTGGTCACCGTGTGGAAGGCGGTGTAGTTGAAGGTGTAGCCGCCCACGACCCACATGTAGTCGCCCAGCACCACAGCCTTGTGGGAGGCACGACGGGGCAGCGGGCGAGAGGGCGGCGTCACGTCTGGCATGAGCCAGTACGCCTCCTCTGAGGGGTCTTCCAAGGAGCAGTCTGGACCTGAGAGGCATCACAGCCGTACGCCGGTATTGGACAATTATTCGAAAAAACACACTTAGCCGAGTACAGCGATGCTACGGGTAACACACGAGCACACTCGCACTGTTGCTTGCGTGGTATAGATAGCTGTGGAACTGAGTGAGTTTGCCGAAGGCCCGGTACCGGTAGTGTCAAGATTGGGCTCTAAGTAGGAGGCTGGTGAAGGACGCTACTGAGCAGTCAGAGGCACTCGCCCTCCAACAACATCGGAGCGACGCCTTCAACAATGAGCGGAGTGGCCGGGCAGATAAAATGCAGCCAATTAACAAAGTGGTGCATCTGCCAGTCTTCTCAGTCAGCCGGGGGTCAAGGTAGAAGCGTTCACGTCGCGATCCCTGTCAGGTAGTACTTGGTATTGCCTGCGAATTCTACCAAACACTTCGAAGCCAAGCTGAAAGACGACGATGTCCAGAAGCTAGCCATCGTGCTTCGAAGAATCGCAAAGAAGAAGAAGCCCATGGCACCTGAGCCTGTCGCGTGACCTGGGTGCAGCGAGCCTTCGGCACATCACGCGGCGTCAAGGTTGCACCTAAGCCTAGCCATAAGTGCCGCGGTGATGTTATTTATGAATCTTGTATATCTTTTAGTTATTGTGAGAAACGCGCATGTTTGTTGTATCGGAGGGGTCGCGTAAAGAGCTTGCAAGCTCACAGGGTATGTTTCTGCTGTTGCCGCGTGCCCACGGCGTACCTTGCCATCCAGGCTGGCACACGCAGCCCCGCTGGTGCTGCCGCTCACAATGGCCACGGAGCGGTGCCCCGCAGTCCTTGTTGCAGTACGGGAAGTCACAGGCCTCGCCCTTCCAGCCACGCTCGCAGTGGCACGTCACTCGTTTCTGGGGCCCGTGTGCCACGCACCGTCCGTGGCCCGAACAATTGTTGGGGCAACTGTTCATCCTGTGACGAGGCACACCAAGGTCGCTGTGAACATCACTACTCCGGCCACTCGCCCAAACACAATACCGCACTCTAAGCAGTTCATCACAGCACCTACTCCACACACCGCTCTCACGCACAACCTTTCCACGATGCCGATTCTCGGTCGCGGCACCCACAACCCGGAACAGCCTGCCACATCTATTACGCCTAACACAGTCCACCACAATCTTAAAAAACGTTTAAAAAGTCACCTCTTCACCAAACTCACAACAAACCAACTGAGCCAGGCTCCGCGCCTCCGAATCAACGGGTGCAACGCACCTGGAGAATATGCATCCCATCCATCCATTGTCAGAAACCGCTTAATCCTGTTACAGGGTCGCGGTAAGCCGGAGCCTATCCCGACAGACACAGGGCGCAAGGCAGGGCTATACCCAGGTTCGGCTGCCATATCTGAACATTTCAATTGTCTTTGCCAACTAAGAACCCATTGAGACCCAGAGACTATGTCGACAGTTATTCCAGAGCCATTTTCAGCAACCCAAGGAATAAAGGGTACTGCCTTCACGTGGCAAAGAAGTATTTGAGCCTCGTAAGACTTGGAATCCACGGAGAAACCAATCTCGGATATCAGCTGATGCAAAGTCTACATGAGGCATCAGCAACAGCAGTGTATCACATTCCGCTCCATATCAAACAGATACAACGCCGTAATCTTCCAAGCACAATATAATAATCAGTGCACGGTGTTTCCGCCTGAAATTGTTCGGTTTATCTATAAACCTGCACGGCCCACGCAAATGCGTGGAATTCACTGCTGGGGTGGGGGGAGCTGTGGTGACATCGGCGCAGCGACATACATGCTTACTTGTCTGTCGAAGTGCAAGCCAGAAATCCAACCAGGCAGCCAGCCAGCAGAACTTTTTTTTTCCAATATAGTATGACACGCTGTAGCAATGTTTATTTGTATTTATTTACTTATATATCTTCTAATAGCCTTGACATATTTTTGCTGGCTTTGTTTATTCTGGCTTCAAAATGTTTTAGTCTACACTCATTGCATCTCTCTTAGTTATTCGTGTATTTATTATCAATAGCCACTTAATCCAGTAGAGGATTGCAGTTAGTCAGAATCTATCTCGGCACATATAGGGCGTCTTCTTCTTTGCGATTCTTCGAAGCGCGATGTTAAATTACAGTTTCCCATTTTCTTACACAGCCCCTTGCATTTTCATTGAACTCCGCAAGGTCTTTTGAGCTGCAGAGGTTGGGTAGTAGAGCACAGACAAGGCAATGTTCCATAGTATGGTCTGCTTCTCCACATTCACAGGTGGTTGGGCCGGTCTTGTAGCCCCATCTGACCAAAGCATCTTTTGATCGTCCCGTTCTAGTTCTCAGGCGGTTGAGTGTCTTCCACTGAATCCATGGTGCATCTGAGCCAGGAGGGAAGTCTTCAGCAGGTGGGATTTCCATGCCAGTTGCAGGAGGGTCACTCTCAAGCTTTTCCGTCCAGAGCTGGAGTCTGGTTTCCCCTCGAGATGTTGTTAGGGGCTGCACATGGCTGAGGAAGCGTAATGCAGGGCTATACCCGGGATGGGAAGCCAGTCCATTGCAGGCCACCAGAGCCAATTTAATCAGCATGCCATTTAAACTAGGCAGCATGTCTTTGGACTGTGGGAGGAAACCGGAGTACCCTACTAAAACCCACACAAACATGGGGAAAACATGCAAACTGCACACAGAAAGGCACCCGGGCCGAAAATCGAACCTGGGAATTCCTGCAGTGAAGCTGCAACGCTACTCACTGCGCCACTGTGCTGCACCTCTTCTCTCTTAGTTGTCATATACACTCTGTTACTGTAGCTATTGTGCAGTGTTGCGTTACTGCTATTGCAATTGCTTTAGTTATTAATGTCATCGCGTAATTCGTGATTGCTGATGCAGACACCGGTGGGTGTGCTGCGTGCGGGAGCTCACGAGTAGGAGATGTTGAAGCCCGTGAGGTTGTAGGCCGCGTCACTGAAGAAATGTAGGAACACGAAGCCAGACGTCGCCACCACCTCGGGCACGGTTTCATTGCGACGTGCCTCTGGTACAATTAGGCCACTGCGTAAACAAAAACAGGGCCCCCACATGTAGCCTCAACAGACTGTTAGCGAGCACCTATTAAGAGCGGCACGGTACACAGAGGGGTGGGGGTGGCTACATTTTCTCGTTCAAGTGCTGATGTAGGATTGCCCAAACAGTAATACAAAACATACTACTATCATGTCATAGTAATTCCCGGCCCGGCTCCTGCCTTTCTGTGCGGAGTTTGCATTTTCTCCGGGTGTCCACGTAGGTTTTCACCAAGTACTCCGCTTTCCTCCCACAATCCAAATACATGTTGCTGCCTGGGTTAATTGGTCTGCTGACTAAATTTCCCCCGATGCCCTGTGATAGACTGGCATCCCATTTTGGGTATGTTCCTGCCTTGCACCCTGTGTCTGCCGGGATAGGCTCCGGCTTGACGCGACCTTCTACAGGATTGAATGAATTTTGTCTACAAGGTCTTAAAATACGCAGCACAAATACGTATCAAATTAAAGTAGTAGAGGAAGTGTATTTAAATGCCTCTAGTGGCCTCCTCCCCGTGATGCCCATCTCTTGTACCAAACAAGGCGAACGTCATCTGGAATCTCTCTCTGTACCTCCTATCTCACCGTAAAGAGCTTGCAAGCTCACTGGGTATTTTTCTGCTGTAATAATAAACATCTATCTCACCGCACATCGGTGCCGGTGTCGTCTATCTATACCAGAATACGAAAACCTTTCTCTCTCAACTTTATTCGCGCCGTGCCTCCGAAAGTCGTTTCCAACTCCGACCTTCGTGCGGTACGAACGTATTGATGAACGAATGTCGTTCGTGCTGAGGGGCGTGCGTGGCACTGAGCAGCACCTGAAGGCGGCAAGCAGCGGCGAGTAGATGGAGTCCCCGTCGTACACGTACATGTGGTCCCAGCTGCACTCCGTTGCAAAGTGATTGAAGCGCAGTCGCAGTACAGCGTTCTGACTGTACGAACCCATAAGCAAAGAAAAAGATCCCCCCCCCGTTTAACCTTCGTAAAATGTTGGGGTTAAGTGTTGCTAACGTCTAATGCCTGTGAAGGCAGGCAAGGCACACGAGGTGGTGGGTGGCCAGCAACACACACGGCTGCATTTGTCTCACCCCAGTGGCACTGTTGACACACAGCAGCAGGTACTACACATTTGAGGCTGAATCTCCCTCGGCGAGGCCTAGGACTGGTTCAGAAAATCGTCACTGGTGTTGACACACGCTCACCCATACACATTCACAAACAAGACAAAGATCCCCCGTATAGCCTTAACAGATTGTAGGGTCAAGTACTGTTAGCGAGCACATATTACATTATTTCTCATACAATTTCCGATGAACATCCCAGTAACAAAAATCACTGTTTGACGGTAAAACTCCTCCATTGCCACTTGAAAAACGCAAAGCGAGCGCTTAATCGTCACTGCATTATATCTCATCCGTGACTTCATTGAGCATGGTGAAATGCGATTCCGCAAGATATGCCCGCACCACACATCGTATGTGGCCCTAAGTGTGTGATGTGACCCTCGTGGCCTTCACTCACAAGCCCTCGATGAGCCAGGTGCACTTGGTCTTGTACTTGTATTTGTTGGGGCCGTCTGTGATCATTCCCGAAGGCTCCGTCAGCCTGGATATCCGCACAAGACACACACAGCACAGTCCCATTATTGCTTCCGTTAACTGGAACCACACGTGGATGTCCTCTCGAGTGTAGGACGCTCGCTCTTGTGTTATGAGCGTACTGTACTGCCGCAAGCACATAGAAAGGTCTCCCATATTAGTAGCCTTGCCAATACTTTTGATGCAAGTGCTATCAGCGAGCGCCTATTAAGGCAAGCACGGCACACGTTGGAGTGGGTGACGAACAGCACGCACGGCCGCCTTTGTCTCCCCAGCACTGGGAAAAACACAACAAATAAAACACCTCATACACCATTGTACGGGTTGTTGAGGTAAGTGCTGTAGGCGAACACATCGGGGCCTGCACGGCACACGAAGGTACTGGTTTCGGGCCGAGCCGACCTGGGAAAAAGCACACAACATGCGGGCGCAGAGTTCTCACTTGAAGCGCCCTGCGCAGTGCTGGCACTGGTCCCCGACCCATCCTCGGTCGCAAACGCACGTGTCGTTCACGCAGCGCCCATAGATGCACGCTGCTCGGGGGCACCCGCGCACCCCTCCGGCCGCCGGGCCCCCTACTGGGGGGCTGCTGCTCCCCGCTGCCTGCACCCCCAACGCCAGCAGTAGCATCAGCAGCGGCGGCGTGAGCGGCGACATTGTCAGTAAAGAGCCCGCTCGCCCCACACCGCGACGCGATGCCATCCCCCCTCTCGCTACGCAGGATTCGCCGAATGACCCTAAAGCGGGGACGATTGCCCTCTTCGTTTGTGAAGATAAAAGGCGCTCTATAAATGCTGTGATTATTATTATTAAGATGACTGGCGACTGTTGAACGCGGTGGTGGTGATCGGGGGACGAGCTAGCCCCGCGCGCGTTATTATTATTATTACTACACGACTGTTGATAATGATGATAATAATGCAGCATGCGTCAAATGGCCCCACAATGTCAGTGTGGTGTGTGTGTGCAGTCTGCCCGCCAGCACTGGCCCCTAGCAAGCGTGCAGCCACGCAGGAACCCCGCTGGGTAGTAAGCTCCGCCCGTGCCTACGATCACGGCCCGTGTCAAGTGCGCGCCTCTTTAACCCGTGACGCGCGCGTTGGGTATGCGCGCAAGTGTAAGACAAGTCAGCCCATGCATGACACCTGGCTCTGTCCCGTTGACCTGTCAGCGAGCACTTTGACACTTCACGCGATAGCAGCCTCAAGGTTACTCAACGCATCCGTCAATAACACTGCGTGTGTGCGGCCTTAAAGAGGACACATAATAAGCAACGTTTTCGGACAATTGTCCTGTTTTGTAGCACATAGGCGGTGACTCGGAAAATTACATATAAAAGGTCGTTGCCTGAAACGTTGACTAATTTATGCTATACTATTCAATTGTATTAACTGTATATAATCTTTACTTTGAAGACCACAGTGTTATTGGTGAATTCGTACTGTCATTTGTGCCTGTGCACCACCTCCAATGCTGTACAGTATAACCAAATAAGTAGTGTTGTGGCAGTGCGGTGCTGCGGAGGGTAGGGTGGATGATTGATTCACATGGTTTATCAAGTCAGCTGTGAGCTCCGTTGTGTAGTATCACATAATCGCTACAGAATGTACTGAAATACACGTTTAGTTCACGTGTCATTGGAAATGCGCTTAAAACATTTAACAAAAATATCAACATAGAATTTCAAGTCTCGTGCAATTGGAAAATTGCTTGTCATGCACTGGATATGAAATGAAAATACATGAATCCAGTACCCAGATAAGTACAGGTACAATGTTTTGTGACCAGCAGCTGTGATTAGTTTATTTTTTTAAGGGACATTCGCTGCGGGGGCTGGGGGCGTTATGTGGAAAGGAATGTGGGGCAGAAAGGGCACATTTCTGAATAATAAAGAATAAACATATAATGATTGAAAGTTATGTATTAGTGAATATGCTTATGAGTATTAACTATTGAGTATGTGGATATGTGCATGCACACAGGTGGCCTGGAGAGTTCTCCGATGTCGGAGTCAGTCATATGTGATTGACTATCATTCCAGCTTTCCTAATCCTAGAACTCCATTGGTTATGCAACGGATTACAGTACCCCTCATTCTCCTGTTGGCAAGGATTGTCAATCTAGTGATAGTAAACAAGAGATGCAAAAGAGTTGTTTATTCTTTTTTAAACTAAATATAATATTGTTTCTGAATCAGAGAACAAACATACCCAAAACGGTGTGATATAACCAACGTGCATGCCTAGATTGGTGGTGTAGAGGTGCTCGCTAACGGCACTTGCCCAAACAGTCTGTTAAGGCTAAACGGGGGATCTTTGGTGTAGAGGTTAGCACATTGTAATATATCAGAAACTTAGGTTTGACCTCTGGCCATGGTCATCAGTAACAATTAGTATTTAACAGGGCATACGGCTGCACCACTGAATCTCCAGGTGAGATGATGGAATGTGGTGGGTGAACATCAGCATTCGGGATGCAAATCGCCCTGTGCACCGTCCGGCCACACCACTCGTGTCTGTTATGTTGGCCTTGATATGCGTTTATTAAATGGATTTGTCTAGACCGTCTTTAACCCTCACCAAGGGGCAATTGTGTGTATACACATTTACCAAAGGATGCTGCTTTGGATATCAAACTGGACTTGCAAATCCAGAGGTCGCCATTTAGATCTCTCGGTGCGGCAGTTGAAACACTGAGCAAGTATATTAAATGCCCTGCCTCCGTCCACCCATCAGTGTAAATGGATACATCAAAGTTCATCGATTTGCAGGTTGCTTGTGGTGGAATAAAGTGTTTGGTATCTCCCACCTCTTAGAAAATGTCTGGCCTAGATTGAAAAGTAGACCAAATACCCTAGACGACACTGACCTAATTGTAGGGCTGCGACAAACCACCGTTACAGCAGCATGTCAGTAATACCAATTAATAATAATAATCTACTTTTGTAACGCGCGCATTTTCTCCGGGCGCGTTGCACCCGTTCATTCGGAGGCGCGGAGCCCTGCTCAGTCGGTTTGTTGTGAGTCGGTGAAAAGGTGACTTTAAGAGTTTTTTTGAAGGCTGTCGGGGACTGTGTTTGACGCAATAGGTGTGGCAGGCTGTTCCAGGTTGTGGGTGCCGCGACCGAGAAACGGCGTTTCGCGAAGGTTTTGCGTGAACGCGGTGTGTGGAGTAGGTGCTGTGATGAGCTGCGCAGAGTACGGGATTGTGTTGATGCGAGTGGCCGGAGTAGTGATGCGAGGTATTTAGGGTATCCTGTGTGGATAACGCGGTGGCAAATTATTGCAGTTTTGTAAGCGATGCGTTTGTGCATGGGTAGCCAGTGTAGGAGTCTCCACGCATTTTGTGGTTAAAACACTGGGTAGCCAGTGTTTTAACAGAACAGTTTAAACAAAAGTGAAGCAGAGGTCACATTTTTCGAGAACCATGTAAACCCATTGCAGAGGTTAATCCATAATTGGAACATGACTTTGCATTAATTAAATCATAGGGAGTGGAGTGAGTTCAGTTTTTCATTAACAGAGGCAATTTGTTATGGGTCCACATCGCCGTTCAAGTAAATGTTTAAGAAATGAAATTATATATTTAATTAATTAGTCCATGACCGTGTTATATTAAAAATAGAGGTGATGTTATTCACAAACATGTGAACCACAGGTAAGAGTATTCACGTTCAAATGACCCGATTGGAGTTTGCATAGCAGGCGGCATGGTGGCGCGGTGAGTAGCGCTGTCGCCTTACACCAAGAAGGACCCGGGTTCGAATCTCGGCTCGGGTGCCTTTCTGTGTGAAGTTTGCATGTTCTCCCCGTGTCCGCGTGGCTTTTCGCCGGGCACTCCGGTTTCCTCCGACAGTCCAAAGACATGCTGCTACATAGGTTAATTGGCCTGCGAACTAAATTCCCCCCAGTTCCCTGTGATGGACTGGCGTCCCTTCCTGGGTATCGCCCTGCCTTGCGCCCTGTGTTTGCCGGGATAGGCTCCGGCTCATTGCGACCCTGTACACGATTACGCGGTTTCTGACAATGGATGTTTGGATAGAGTTTGCATAGCCATCATCGCCCCCTACTGTGAAAATCTGGCAGGACACGCCAGAGAAAAAGTAAGGAGCCGCGTGAAGTCCATATAATGCACCCTCCACCATTCTACACAGCCGCACAAATCAAGCTGAACGTTGGGGGTCAATTTAGAAGCGTTCACGTCGCGATCCCTGTCAAGTAATACTTTGTATTACCTGCGAATTCTACCAAACATTTCGAAGCCGAGCTGAAGGACATCAATGTCCAGAAGCTGACCATCGCGCTTCGAAGAATCGCAAAGAAGAAGACCTGAAGGTTTGTGCAAATTGATGTTGTTATTCAGCAAACCAGCATGTAGGCGACTGTTTCAGGTCATGACCCTCCTTCATCGCACGTAAATATATTTGTGTGATGTTAAACTTGTGCAAGTTAGTAGTTACTAACAGACAACTCATTAACTAATCATTCATTCATTCATTCATTTTCAGAAACCGCTTAATCCTATACAGGGTCGCGGTGAGCCGGAGCCTATCCCGGCAGACACAGGGCGCAAGGCAGGGGAACACCAAGGATGGGACGCCAGTCCATCGCAGGGCGCCTGGGGAAATTTAGTCAGTACGCCAATTAACCTGGCAGCATGTCTTTGGACGGTGGGAGGAAACCGGAGTGCCCGGCGAAAACCCACGCCGACACGGGGAGAACATGCAAACTCCACACAGAAAGGCACCCCGAGCCGAGATTCGAACCCGGGACAACTGATCAAAACCATAAAACTAAATAAACGGAACTGTAGTAGCGTTGCCGCCTCACAGCAAGAAGGCCCCGAGTTCGAATCCCGGCTCGGGTTTCCTTTTAGTGTGGAGTTTGCAAGTTCTCCTCGTGTCCGCGTAGGTTTTCGCCGGGCACTCCGGTTTCCTCCCACAGTCCAAATACATGCTGCTGCATAGGTTAATTGGCCTGTTGACTAAAATTGTCCCCGGTGCCCTGTGATGGACTGGCGTCCCGTCCTGGGCATAGCCCTGCCAAGCGCCCTGTGTCTGCCGGGAGAGGCTCCGGCTTGCCTCGACCCTGTATACGATTAAGCGGTTTCTGACAATGGACGGATGCATGTATTCCAAGAAAAAGCACACAAAGTTTACGGCACATTGCATTACGGTTGGAGCCGGTGTTCGTAAATTGAACTTAACAACGTGGCCGCCGCACGGTGCCAGGCCATTGGCCGCGCGCGCAGCACCAAACGAGGCGGGGGAGCGAATTGAGAGGCGGCGCGGCGGCCACATGCCGGGAAGTGAAACAGGCACAGTTCTGCCCGGCGGCAGTCACACACGGTGGTGACACAGTGTTCTCTGTACCTTCTCTCTCCGTTTATCTCCATCTCTCCCCCTGTATCTCTCTCCATCTCTCTCCCTGTATCTCTGTCTCCGCGTCTCTACCCGTGTGTCTCCCCTGCGGTCGCACCGGGACACCCCTGTCTTCTCTACGCTCCGCGCGATATACCGGTATTTATATTTGTTTGGCCCTGTGGCAGGGACTGGTGTCCCATCCTGGGTATAGCCCTGCCTTGCGCCCTGTGTCTGCCGGGATAGGCTCCGGCTCACCGCGACCCTGTACAGGATTAAGCGGTTTCTGAAAATGGATGGATATATTTGTTTGGTCGCACCTTTATGTCAATACACTGTTGGGTAGATAGATAAATGTGTGTATCATTACAACAGAAAAATACCCAGTGAGCGTGCAAGCTCTTTACGGCATTCCTGCAATGAGAGCCTCTGTTTCGCATGGGCTATATAATCACAATTCCATGTCTGTCCGCGGATTGTTGAATGGACACAAGTACTGTAGTTATGTTGAGAATTGCTCTCAAGAGCTGCTCTTTCGGGATAGCCGTGTCGAGCGTTCCTCCTCTTTCGTTCGAGACGTCTCGTCTGATGATGCCTCCAATGTGACAGCCAAAACGTCGCGAAGGAGAGAGGAGGAAAGCTCGACACAGCTATCCCTTAAGAGCAGCTCTTGAGAACAATTCTCGTACATCGAGCCGTGAAAAACCACATCAATAATGTTGTTGCGTCGCCACAAGGAAGTTCATATCTGTCGGGTTGCAATACGAGCTACGTTATACGCAACAACACGACACGTTTATCCATAACCACAGATGTTTATGTCTGTGTTGTGTTCCTTGGGATATCTCTGTAAGGAGTGTACAACATGTATGTGTAACGCTTTTGAACTTTAGATAAAGAGTTGTTGACTCGCGGAGCGCACTAGCAATTGTAAAGGTCACTCGCAGTCTTCTTCTTTGCGATTCTTCGAAGCGCGATTTTAAATTACAGTTTCCC
>JAZEWU010000012.1:6603413-6623864 GCA_036362915.1 Geotria australis
CACCGACCACCGTGTGCTCTGGTGTCCGTGGCGTTCGACTTACGACCTAGAACGTGGTAAAGGACCCGACGGCCCATCCTGACAAGAGGGTCGACAAGTGTCCTCACATCTGTATTTGAATTAACGATGTCAGTTTTGTCTAGATGATACTCAGCCAGGTGGCTGAGTTGAAAACACCGAGATAACACAACCGACATCCAGTATTTTAATCTAGGCTTCATCAGCTGCCTGTGATTAGATCGGGTTCTCAAGTGCAGCGAGTGTATGATCTCAACTCGGCTCAGGTAATAATAATAATATCAATTTATATAGCGCCTTTCACCCGAGGGTCACAAAGCGCTGCACAAGGGCCGTGAAGAGGACGTCACGCACTTCTCATTTCTCCTCCACGACGTTTCAACCTCCCACATTGGAGGCATTACCAGGCTTCTCACTGGTTTAGCTAAAATAAGTCAGAATCCTGATGATGCCTCCAACGTGCGAGGCAAAATGTCACGAAGGAGAGAGGGGTAATGCTCGACACGGCATGTCTTTGAACTGTGAGAGGAAAAGGACTACCCGGGGAAAACCCACCCAGACACAGAGAAAACGTGTAAACTCCACACAGAAAGGCGCCAGAGCTGGGAATCGAACCTGGCCCTTTTGCTGTGAGGCGGCAGCACTACTCATTGTTCCACTGTCCCCCCCCTTCACTAATCTATTAAATGTTATTTCATTCCAAATGCCATGGTGCCTCCCTTCTCCCTCTCCTACCCAACTGCCACTGTACAATACAATAGTGAGTGCTAATAGCCCATTGCAGTGTGCACAAAACAAATTCAGTTCTGCAGCTTCACTAAAACCTTCACTCAAAGTGAAAGCATAAAGGACCACAGTACTGCTATTGTGATGGGATGCAAGTTGAAAGAAAATCTACATCAACTCCCACAACAGCAAATGGGCTGTCTGGATTATAAAAGTTACCTAACCCGATTTTGATGAAAACTGGTGGATTGACAGTGACGCAGGGGTGATAGTTTTATGTTAATGCATTAAATTTATCCAAATGCATTAGTGACATTTAACCTTTATGTGTCAAATGTAATCTATTGGGCTTGACAACCGACCCGAAATACCCCGGCCAATAAGTGTTGAGTGAGGTTCCCTCTCCTTGCCTGGCCTGCAGCACGGATACACACCTTATGTTGTAGAGCGGCTGGGTCTGATGCACCACCACGTTGCACTGCGGGCACCTGTTGCTGTAGTCGAAATGCTTCACGATGCAGCTCTTGCAAACTATTTGTGTACAGTCAAGAAAAACAGAATCGAAGTTAATTCGAATGAAAAACATACAAAAATAATTGTTTTAACATCTCCTTGTTATAATCAGATACCAAAAACATTCAACATTTAGTTTATTTTGGGGCTGAATGACAATTAGAGCTGCTCTTATCTTGGCTGGTTTCTTACAGGGTCATTCCCTATGAGCACCACAACTTTACACCAATATTCACCCACCCTGCCTTGCGCCCTGTGTCTGCCGGGATAGGCTTCGGCTCACTGTGACCCTGTACAGGATCAAGCGGTTTCTGACAATGGATCGATGGATAGGTTTAAATGAGCAAACTACTCACATGTGTGCAGACATTCGGTGATGGTGGTTGCGTCGATCAGGTATCCCTTGCACAGGTAACAGGTGATGAAGCTGTTCACATCCAGCAGACTCACCGCGCGCTGCAATACCCACACGGAGAAGAAAAAATCCCAAAACGCAGCACGTTCTCACAATGGTAACATTACACATAAAACGGACAAATAACACAAACATTGCATTATTTTTATCCAAGGATAAGTTGACTAAAAATTGATTTTCATGTCCACATGCCGTCTGTTAATAAAATATATTTTTTGTTCCACTATTGATGCGGCATAATGACTGCATTTGCCTGACTTGTGCTTTTACAAGCCACCGCAAGGGAGTATTTAGTGAGAATTACCCTTAAGAGTATCTCTTTCAGGACAGCCAAATCGAGCGTTCCTCCTTTTCCCTTTAGCAAGCATGGAAACAGTTATAGTGCGGTGATATTCGGCCATGAAGAACATCAATTGCAAGTTATATCTGAGAAGGTGTGTGGGCCCCCCATCCAACCATAACAAACTAGTGTGGTGAAGTATGGTCAAACAACTCCCATTACCTAAAGGCAAGGGTAGGCCTTCATCTAGCATTGGCTTGCAGTGCTGTAAATTATAAGTTACTTTAGTGAGCACAGTAATCAAACTGTATCACTGCATTGTTAAACCAGCCAATGAGTGTGAGTGTCCATATGGATTGTCCATAAAGTTTACGGTTATAAATGGGTCAGTGAAACTGCGAGTACCATATAATTATGTAAACTCCCTCCTAGATTCCAAGAACTTGGCTTCCTCTAACACACCTGTCAGTTTCCGAGCTGCTTCATATTTTTTGGAGGTTAGCACAATCAGGAATGGCTTTCTGGCGTCTAAATGCTTCTCCTGGATTTTCTCTTCCCTGCTGTTGATTCTGACACCATAACTATGTAGGAATCTCCAGCACGCCCGTCTTCTAGCTCTGCTCACAACCCTCTCAAACCACTGAGAATTGTTCTTAACAGCTGCTTTTTCGGGATTACCATGTCGAACATTCCTCCCGTCTCTATCCATAAAGAGCAGCTCGGAAAAGGCAATTCTGATACAGCAAGGCGTAAAAACCTACATCAAGTACTCTCAAACCACTCTCCATCTACGTTTCTATACAACGGCTATTCCCTCTCCAAAACCCATATGCTATGGTGTGCCACACGCCTACAATGCGAGCAAGCTACCGCCTCAGCCTTGACAAATTCACCTCCATCTTAACCAATAACCAGTTCTGATATTTATGTTTGGAGTAGCACCGTGGCACAGTGCGTAACACTGTCGCTTCACAGCAAGAAAGTACTGGGTTTGATCACCAGCACGGATGCCTTTCTGCGTGGAGACGCCATGTTTTTCTCACGTCCTCATGGGTTTTGCCCGGATGCTCCGGTTTACTTCCGCAGTCCAAAGACACGTTGCTGCCTAGGTTAATTGGCCTGCTGCCGAGGCCAATTGGCCTTCTGACTAAATTGCGCCCGGTGAGCTGCGATGTCCCATCCTGGGTATAGCTCTGCCTGGCACCCTTTGCCTGGCAGAATAGGCTGCGGCCCGCCATGACCCTTGCACATGATTAATCAATAAGCAGGTACTGATAATGATATCTACGTTATATCTTCTTCCAATTGGCAAAACGAATTCTAGCTTCGCGAACGAGCCACGATTTTTATTCCGATACCAAGTGGCTCCACATTGCCACCACTGGACTGCATAACCAACCTCGTGCACTGTGGGAGATTGTTTAACGTGTTATTATACACGTGGCCAAAACTGAAATCCGCCTAATCCGTAACGAGTCCGTTCTCGTTCACGACTGCCCCTCCCCGCCCGGAGTCGCCACCCATGTCGAGATCTCTCTCTCAGCCCTCTTTTACTAGGGTTGTCACATGTCCTGTAGGGACATTGTAAGTTTTCACGGACCTAGCCGCTCAAAGTCTGTGGTTTTTGACAGTTACACGTACGGTTCTCTCTTTCGACATCGTAATATATAGGAAGCGGTGTGTGGAAATATGGCGCCGGCAAAACCGCCTGGGTGTCTCCTCCGCCTCTCCGCGCTACGCCTCTGAGTCGGTTCTCTTGTCGAACGAGTACCTTCGACAGTGAATGAATATGTGCGCGTTAGAAATGCAAAATTATTAATAAAATTAGATGTCCCGCTGTTTTTGTTTTTTTGGTGCCTCCGAAATGGCAACCCCTACTGACCATACAAACGCACAATCCACGGACCGGCACACCCACAACTTTAACCACGTGAAAATAGCAGGTGCAGTGCTACGCTTCCAAACCCGTACGACCGCACAGAGAACGCACGCACAGCCCGATTGTTAATAAAGCGCTAACGTGAGAGCCCCACCTCCATCACACGCCTTGCGGGCCTTGAGGGATAATTGAGCATACTTCCATCCACGCCGATAGGGACCGTGGTTGAAGGTTGGTCGGTGAAGAACAATGGACTGTGCTGCCCTGCCCTCTACCGCACACGAAGCATACTACAACACCTGTTCCGGGCATGGTCACCCACGCACAAGGCTCTCGCTCTCTCTCTCTTCCGATCTGCTCGGGTACATCTGTTCCCTCCTTGCTTGTAATTGAATTATTATAATTATTAGCTACTGCTTGACTCTCAGTTAATCTGTCTTGACGTTATTGACATGCCGTTCTCTCCACTGCCTTGCGCAGCGCTTTGTAACCCTCGGATGAAAGGCGCTCTATACATGCTATTATTATTATAATCCAGGCTATAGCCACAGGCTTATAGCCTCTATGATCCGTAGCATTGGTCACAGGCGCAATATGCGGTACATTTATCATAGTTTATATTACCAGACGACTACATCGACAGTATATGTGTACTGCACCACGCTCGAAATAACATGGCGTGAAACGTGCAGTGGATGGCTTCGTTTAAAAAACGTAAAACGATTTCATTCACCAGGTAAAAGCCCACTGAGCAATTAGCTCTTTTTCAGAGGCGACCTGCCCACACATGATTGCTCATAAAAGTGGCTTGATGGTGGTAATTTATATCAGCCAAATTATCTAAATGCGTGGGGTTTTTTTATGTGGAGGGAATAAACCAGAGGAGCAAGGAGCAAAATCCACGCAATCTCGTGGAGAGAACGTGTGAACTCTGAACATACAAGCGTCGTGGTTGGGATCGAACTAACACACTGCTGCCTCCCAGGCGAGGGAGAATCACATCTCGCCACCCGTGATGCACGCTGGTTGGCGCGCTGGGCTACAAACCCAGCTATGACCCGAGTTCGAATCCCGCTCACGCCTCCCAACACCAG
This sequence comes from Geotria australis, assembly GCA_036362915.1. NCBI lineage: Eukaryota > Metazoa > Chordata > Hyperoartia > Petromyzontiformes > Geotriidae > Geotria > Geotria australis. The sequence continues at coordinate 6,608,339 of JAZEWU010000012.1, forward strand.
TGGTCAATCCACTGCTTCCATACCACGTGTGCGTCATAGTGGTTGATGTGACACCATTGACGATTTTGTAAACCGGTCCTGGGAACGCCTGGGAATCCCCCAGGAAGAGCTGGAATCTGTTGCTGAGGAAAGGGATGTCTGGTCCACTCTCCTTGGATTGCTGCCACCGCGAACCGCACAAGGACAAGCGGTTTAGAACATGGATGGATGGTCCTGGGCGTCCCCTAGGTCGACTCAATCCTGTACAGGGTCGCGGTGAGCCGGCGCACTTTTAGTGAGGGACGCTGGCATCACGGCCCCGCCGATTGCCGCTCTCAAGATTGCCTTAAGAATCCCTTAAAATTGTCTTTTTAATGCTATTACTATAGCTTGAGAGTGACCCTCCTCCAACTGGCATGGGAATCCCCCCTGCTGAAGACCTCCCTCCTGGCTCAGAAGCACCATGGATTCAGTGGAAGACACTCAACCGCCTGAGAACTAGAACGGGACGATCAAAAGATGCTTTGGTCAGATGGGGCTACAAGACCGGCCCAACCACCTGTGAATGTGGAGAAGCAGACCATACTATGGAGCACTGCCTTGTCTGCGCTCTACTACCCAACTTCTGCAGTTCAAAAGACCTTGCAGAGTTCAATAAAAATGCAAAAAACTGTGTAGAGAAATGGCAAACTGTCATAGAACCATCACGCTTCGAAGAATCGAAAAGAAGAAGACGCCAATCCCCCCCCCCCCACAGCACCACCGGACCCACGCACCTCCGGTAAGCAGTCGTCCAGGAGATTGGGCCGCAGCTGGTGGACTTCCAGACCCTTCGCAGCTTTGGCCGGGAACTCGACCTTAACCGAGGAGCCGCAGCTCTCGGCGGCGCGCAAGCTCCTCTGATGATCCTCCGAGAAGGAGAAGCCGCGCGGCGTTGGCTTCGCCGGCGGGTTGTCCTCTTTTCCGGACGCTTCTCCGGGGCTGTCACCGATCTCCTCCTCCTCGTTGTCTTCGTCTGGGATGTCGATGTACAGCTCGTCGCCGGACGAGGAGCAGAACGACATGTAGGAGGGCGACAAAGACCGCGGCACCGGCACCGGCGCCTGCGTCGCAAACGGCGCAGGGCGACCCGGCGTGGCATCCTGCTGCTGACGATGTCCGGGAATAAAGGCTTCCGGAGGCCTCGCCGAGATAGCCTCGGAAGGGCGCACCAGCCCCGGCGCGGTCACCGTAGGGTCGGGCCTCTTCTGGCTGAAGTCCAGCACGGTTGAAGCAACCGTAGCGGTTATTTGGCCAGACGCGCCGTGAGACAGCGCCAAGTCGGGGAGATTTAACAGTTGGTGGTGCTGCTGCTGCTGCTGCTCCATCGGCGTCTTGTGCGGCAGAACCTGGACGCAGGGGCCCTCCGGGAATCTTCCCGCGACTCGGGTGAGCGCGGGGACCTCGGTGAAGATCATCTCGGGGACCATCGCTCTGCCGGGAAGCTCTGGAACGACATGGTGTGGTGCGGACGACACCCCAACGAGCCCGAGTTCCGCCGGCGAACCGAACCAAACATTGGTCGGAGCGCCCACAGACTGTCCCTGCGGCTGAAAACCACTCCGTCGGGAGATCTGGTAAGCGGGTGTCGGGATCTTCAAATCACGCTTGTTATCCTCCGGCTCCAGAGAGACCTGCTGCTGATGCACACTGGTGACGGTGGCAGCGGCCACGCCGGCGACTGGCGGCAGCGGCGGCGCCGGCCCGGCGGCGATGATGGTGAAGACGCACGGAGGTCCGTTGCCGAGCGGCTTCTTGGACGCGATAGACGACGGCGGAGGCGGCGTCGGCGGCATCGGCAGCAGGAGCGCCGGCATCTTCTTGCGCGGCTGGTACTTGTAGTCGGGGTAGGCCGCGTTGTGCTTGCGTCGAAGGCGGTCCGCCTCGTACACGTACGGCGCCTTGTCGGCGGCGCCGAGCTCCTTCCAGCGCTGGCCGAGCAGCTTGGAGATGTCGGCGTTGTGGGCCGCGGGCACCGACTGCATGATCTTGCGGCGCTCCACCTGCGCCCACACCATGAAAGCGTTCATGGGCCGCTTGATGTGGCCGCTCTTGGTCATGCACCAGGCCGGGTCGCTCCCGTGCGGCTCGTCGGCCCTGCCCACGGCCAGCAGGTCCTCGCCGTCGTCCGTCACGAAGATGGGGGCGCAGGAGGAGGTGAAGGGTGACGAGAAGGACGAGGAGTTCACGGGTGAGCAGGTGGACGAGCACGGGGTGGGCGAGGTGATGGACGAGGACGCAACGGATGAGAGAGCACTATCTGCACTATCTGGTGGGATGGATGACGTGATGTCTAATGGGATGGATGACATGGTATCTGGTGGGGCCGATGACGTGCTATCTGGTTGGATGGGCGGAGTGGTATCTGGTGGGATGGACGAAGTGGTATCTGGTGGGATGAATGACGTGGAAGCCATAGATGAGGTGACGTATGAGAATGGGACGTCAGTTGTGGTGATGGATGAGGATGGGACATTTGAGACGTATAATGATTGCAGGGAAGATGCGTCGAAGCACGGGGAGTAAGTAGTGGTGATAGACGAGGGCAAGATGGATACGCACGGGATGGAAGACGTATCGATCGCGGAAAAGGTGATCAACGAGGACGGGATGGAAAACGTGCCGAGGGACGAGCAGAATACGGATGACGGTGAGAAGGAGGATGTGTTGATGGATGAAGAGGTGATGGATGGGGACGGGATGAAAGTTGTGGTGATGGACGAGGACGGCATAGACAAAGATGGGATTGAACTTGTAGTGATACATGACAGGATGGAGGATGTGGTGATGGATGCTGGGATGGAGGATGTGATGATGGATGCTGGGATGGAGGATGTGGTGGTGATGGATGATGGGATGGATGACGGGATGGAGGATGTGGTGGTGGATGAGGCTGGGATGGAAGTTGTGGTGGTGGACGAGTTTGAGATCGAAGTTGCGGCGATGGCTGAGGACGGCGTGGATGAGGTAACGCAGGCGGACACGCCGGCGCATTCTCCACTCTGCTCCGCCACCCTCGCATCGTCCACCTCCTCGTGGGGAACCACCACCATCATGACGCTGCCTCCGTCCCCGTCGACGCCGCGGTCACTCCTCGGCGCGGCGTTCGCCATTCAGAGCCAGCGAGCGACCCGTGCGGGCCCCTAGGGCTTCCCGCGACCACAGCCGCCCTTGGGGCCGGGGGGGGTGTGGTGGGCTTCCACGAACCACCACACGCGGTGCAACGCGGACCGGAGAGAGCGGCTTTCAGCGGCGGACAGACAGCGCGGTCTGCATCATCGCTACTGCGCAGCCAACAAACCAGCGTTTAGCGAGCAGCAGCAAAAAATACACGGGGCAACCCACACTCTCTGCGTCGCCAGAAGGTATCGCTCTCTCGGCGTGAGATAATCGGGCGAAACACTCACTCGAACCGCACCGAGCGTGCGAGCGAAACTGGCGGCGTTAAGTCCCTCAGAGAACGGTGGTTGGTTGGTGGTGGGTGCTGGTGGTGGTTGCTACGATTATGATGATGATGCTGATGATGCTGCTGAGGAGACACAAACCAACACAAGAGTGAGGCTTCCGGTGAAACGAAGGCGCTCGCGATCAGGGGCCGGGGGGGAGGGGGTGGGTTCGCTTGGTCGCGCCACTTGGGTCGCCTCGATACTTTCACCGACGTCTGCTTGTTCCGCAGGGGTTTCACCCGCGCTTGGAGCTCCTCCTCACCATGGAGCTGGTTTCCCGCCCCACGCTGCCTCTACCGCCGCCGCCGCTGCCTCGTCGTGAGGCCGCCTGAGTGGGCCGGGCTCCGCGTCCCACCGGGCCCCGCCCTCACACGACGTGACGCGGTGACGTCATCGCGTCGGGCGTCACGGCCGGCCGACGGGCGGGCGGGCGGGGAGGGGTGCCCCCCTTTACAACTTGATTCATTCTGCCTTTTGGCAGAAATTGCTCTATCACAGACTGGGCTAGAGAAAAAGCCGTCTGGCGTTGGGCCAATAAGTTTGAAGGACAATGCATTATCATAGCATTAATTTGCATGGTTTTGCCACAAGCATATGTGGCTGCCTGCAAACTGGAACTTTTGCAAAAAGGTGTCCATTTAGTGTATAAAGATCTTAAAACTTTTTTCTCATTCCCGGAAAGGGTAAAACCTCATATTTTCTACATTATTTGTACAACGGCATAAAGGTCTAATAGTCTTGATTCATTCAGTCGTGCGTTTTAAAGCTGGATGGGGCTTTCTGTGTGGAGTTTGCATGTTGGGGCGGCACGGTGGCGTAGTGGGTCGCGCTGCCGACTCACAGCAAGAAGGGACCGGGTTCGAATCTCGGCTCGGGGTGCCTTTCTGTGTGGAGTTTGCATGTTCTCCCCGTGTCCGCGTGGGTTTTCGCCGGGCACTCCGGTTTCCTCCCACCGTCCAAAGACATGCTGCCAGGTTAATTGGCGTACTGACTAAGTTTCCCCAGGCGCCCTGCGATGGACTGGCGTCCCATCCTTGGTGTTCCCCTGCCTTGCGCCCTGTGTCTGCCGGGATGGGCTCCGGCTCACCGCGACCCTGTATAGGATTAAGCGGTTTCTGAAAATGGATGGATGGATGGAATTATTCCTGTTTTAGGCCAAAATCAACTTGTTGTTTCTGAAATTCGCAATTTGGCAGCTATATATTAATGTAGGTCTTCATGGCTGAATGCATGACAATTGCTCTTAAGAGCTGCTCTTTCGGGATAGCCGTGTCGACACGCCCATGCCGAGTATTTCCCATGGCCATGTAATGTTGAGTCCGATATCCAAGTTATATATTTGTTCTGTAACATTTTCTATTAAACCAATCCCAATCTTCCCTACAGCTTGAATAGCTTTGGGTAATACAATACAGTACTATATTTCTCAGTTATATGACAAGGTTAACTCACGTATTTAATGGGTTTCATGAGGTGTTTCAGATATGCAGGGTTACATCTTTTTTCAGTGGCCTTGCCCACACCTCGATTCCGAGCCCATGGTAATAAATCACTCCTGAAAATAGTGTGACGATCATTTTTTATTCACAACCACGCACAGGCAAACCATCGACACAAAATTATACATCCCTTTATGGTTTCCAAAAGTGAGACAGTGACAGTCCAAGAGCTACACCACGACACTATATTTATGCAGTTATACCCATAGACGTGTGTGTGTATGGGTCTGTCCTGTGACCTCCTGTCGACGAGCCTTCGACACTTCACGTGGCCTCAAGGTGCATATGGCCTGGCACAGGCGACATGGTGACGTCACCGCCACTTAGTGTCGAAAGGCGGTTGCTGTTGTTATGAGCAGATGCTTGTGTGCGGGTCAGTGCAGTTGTGCATTGATAAGAGCGAGCATATTTATGATTGCCGGCTTGTGCAGTTGTGAACAAATGTCAATATGTATGCATGTAGGGTTTCACGGCTCGATGTATGAGAATAGCTCTAAAGACCTGCCGTTTTGGGGTATCCGTGTCGAGTGTTGCGCCTCTCTCCTTCGCAATATTTCACCTCCAATGTTGGAAGTATCACCAGGCTTAGAAGCCTGATGAACGTTCTTAATTGTCAATATGCAGACGCTATGCAAATGTTGTGTTTATGTGGGGTGTGAGCAACAAGGCGTAATAACACAACTACTTCTGGGCCTTGCTTAAGCTTACTCGGCCTTTGGTCCACAAACATTATGACTATCAAAAGGACTGTTTATTTTTGTAGGTGTTTATAAAACTGCAATAGGTCGTAGATACATTATTTCAGTTGTGAACTAATAATGTTGTGTTCTCCTTGGAATGTAATAATTTGCTTACAATGTATAGTGGACGTACTTATATGAAAAATGAGACAATTCTTGTGGTGGCTGTCTGCATTTCCTTAATTGTCAAATGGATAGTTGGGGTGGATAGAAGTCCTGCAACACAGAACGCAACATCATATCAATATTATAGCACGATGATTCATATCGGCACATGCATTGCGTAAAGTGAAGGAAATATCCACGAAGTACAGACATTTTGACACAACGCATTCCCAACCAATTCCAATGCCAACTCCGCGTATAGGGCAAGCTTCTGGGATGGGAGCAGATTTTTGTCAGCAGACAAATGTAATTTATCTTTTCAGCTAGCTAATTAGAGGCATCAGGTTCTTTTAAAATTGAAAATATTTCACACAACCGTTATTTATCGTTTTTTGTTTGCCATGTAAGCAGAGGTGAAAGTAAGCCGGTACGGTCCGGTATGGCGTCCCGGTGATAAAGTGGCCGAAGCATTTGGTACAAATTGGTGGGAAGGAGGGGTTGTGATGCCACTGTACCGGTAAGACATTTGAGATACTTTCACCTCTGCATATACACAACACGTCCTTACATTACACAAATGGATGAAAGGCAAATAACAATTCGAATACAAGCACACTACTTGAGATATAACCACAGCTGCCTCATATCAGGCTTTTAGTGTGTTCGGTAAACACCCTATCTGCAATGAAGTGGGGGACCTCACCGCAGACACGAAAAATCGCAGACACGCAAAATCACAGACAAGCATTTTCCTTGTGACTTTTCACGTCTATCAAAAATGTATTACACGAAGGTCACACTTATCTGGCATTAGCTATGACAAGGACAAAGAACGTCTTTTGAAACATGGCAATTCCAACATCAATACGTGGCAATTCCCTTTCAACAAATTAGCATTAGCTTGGACCTAACGACAAGCTAACAGCAACGTTTATAGAATGTTCAGCTTACAGGATCGCAGTGTTGCAACTACTGAACACAACACCTTCCACGTGTGAATGAGAGGCGAGTTTGGAATTAGATTTTTTCGGATATCACGTACTTTATTATCATTTTAGGCCAACTTTTCTTAGTCCATACATCTCCTGCTTCTCAATCCACCTCCCTGGAGAAAACCCACATATGCAAGGGGGCAACACATGCTTTCTTACATATGGAAGTCCACGTTTTCTACGGTTCCTCCATGTGGCGAGCCAGAGTATGGTACCTCCTCAACATCTGTGTGATCCACCAACCCTCGCTGCTGCCTCCACAACGCTGGATTACATGCTGGCGTCACCACCGCTTGGCTAAACGGGCATTAATGCTGTAGGTTTTATAAACATAGATGGCTATGCAGGTGCGTCTTACAATGCAGGGTTCCAGTCACAGGCTCGCCAGTCCCTCCGGAGGCCCTCCAGCTTCTTCATGTCCTCCCCGTCCAGGGTGAAGTCAAAAGTCTACAGCAAGTGGTGATATAAATGTTACGATTAACCATTAGTTGACGCAGAACTTGAGGCACTTTTGGATGTTATTGCCAAAGACAAATCATGCTGTAATAATACTGCATAGGTTTTGGCGGCCGGGCTGCTGTTTGTTAGGTTTCCTCATCGTACATAAATTTTGCCCCAGCGTGATAATTCCACTAATGGGAGCTTCAGTATCATCATTCCGAGCAATACACGGCACAAGTAAAACACATGTAAGATAGGCTAACGGAATGAAGTCTCTGAATGAACATCAAAGAGTCTCATTAAGCACAGCCGCTCTGGACGGAGAGTCCAGCACGGTATTGGTTTAGCCAGTGCATACTAACTTTTCTGGGTAAACCCTTCTGCGATAAAAGAGAAGATGTGAACGCAATTCTGGAAAGAAGTGGCTTCTGTCGGGTAACAGAGAAACAGAGAGAGCCAGTGGGAAAGAAATATACACTATATAGAGGTCTATAAATAAAGCCAGGGCCATTTAATTAAACGCATGAGATTATTTACAAGACGTGTAAATTGAAAGCTAATGTTACACTCAAGAAGCATAATGGGAGTGGCACAGAGGCAGAAGTCAGACGCAATGCAAGTGAAATTGTGAAAATGAGACAACAATCATCAATGTTTGAATTGCATCGTTACACCGAGTGAAGGAGATTGACATGCGGAGAGTGACGGACAAACTTGGACACAAGACAGGCTCACAGACAGAATCAGGGATGGACTGAGCAGCACTGACTTTGATACCGAGATAAGAAGAGGCAAAGACGTAGACGTGGAGATAGGAGAGACGGAGTGACACGGGTATTGAGTAGGGAATTTCCCAGTGTCCAGTATATTCTTCTTTCCGATTCTTCGAAGCACGATGGTCAGCTTCTGGACATCGTTGTCTTTCAGCTCGGCTTCGAAGTGTTTGGTAGAATTCGCAGGCAATACCAAGTATTACCTGACAGGGATCGCGACGTGAACGCTTCTACCTTGACCCCCTCCAGTATATTCTTCTTCTTTGCGATTCTTCGAAGCACGATGGCCAGCCTCTGGACATGGTCGTCCCTCAGCTTGGCTTCGAAGTGTTTGGTAGAATTCGCAGGCAATACCAAGTACTACCTGACAGGGATCGCGACGTGAACGCTTCTACCCAGCTTTTCCAGCCTTCGCACATAAAGCAGCATTGTTCTGTTGTTAGGGCGGCATTGTGAAAAAAAAACCATGCAAATTCCAAACAGAAAAGGCGCCCGAGCCGGGAATCAAACGCAGCCCCTTCTTGCTGTGAGGCAGCAGCACTAACTGTGCCACCATGCCGTCCCAACAGAAGACACAGAGGCACGAAGACGCACATCTGATAGGGGCAGATCGAGACTCTGTTGTAGTACAGGAGCAGGGCAGTGCAGGGCTACCGAGACTGGAAAATGGGAACACACTCATCTTAACGCAATCTCAGAAAGCATGCGGATGACTGCAACGTGGGTGGCGAATCGTTGTGAGGGAGAACCGGAGCGCTTGTCACGGCTATCCCGAAAAAACAGCTTTGCAAAGCAATATTTGTGGAACAAGGATATATGTGGCTATGTGCACCAGGCTGGCTTGTTCCAGTTATGTTGCTTGCAAGGGGCATTTGATCTGGGTATCCCGTCACAGAGAGTGTGGAGCACAAGCCCAGGATGTAAAACCACCTGGGCATTCTGCACAATCCGTGACGGAGTGATGCTCTTTGGGATCACCACGATGTTCCTTTGAGTGTGATAACGAATCAAGACCTGAAAGACACAGAACACGAATCAACATTCATGGAAAAACTACCAACAGCCAGCCATAGTGGAGGGGTAGCAGTCAGCGCACTGCGCTACGAACCTGACAACTCTTGAGTTTGATTCATGGTCACGGTTCAACCGATCCAGTGTGGTGAAATGTGGTCAAAACAACCCACTTGATCGGTTGGGCGTGGGGTGGCCCTTATCCAGCAGTTGTTGTTGTTGCCAGTTTAAACGGCCGGTGTCCAGGTTGACGTGGGTTGGCCGGTATTGGAGCAGAATTTTATGGCCTTCCTGATGCAAACCTCTTTAATAATAATAATAATATTATCATTTCATATAGCGCCTTTCACCCGAGGGTCTCCAAATCCCTATTCGTCTGGAACCTCTCCCTGGATGTGTTCACCAAAGGAGACCCCTAGCAGGAGTGCTAGATTCCAGACCTGTTTACCAAGGGAGACCCCAGCTCATTGGAACACGCAAACCCTGTGTGCCACGTTATTGCACCAGAAAAAAGCCACCATCCTCTGTAGTGCCCTACTGCCGCTAATGGTAATACGCTAAAGATTATTCAGTCTCGATATACGCTACTTACAAAGGGATATACCATCTCTGACGTAGGGCTGTACCTAGGGTGGACGCCAATCCATCATAGGGCACCGGCAACAATTTAATCAGCAGACCAATTAACCTAGGCAGCAGCAGGTCTTTGGATAGTGGGAGGAAACCAGAGTGCCCCACGAAAATCCACGTGGACACGGGGAGAACATGCAAACTCCACACAGAAAGACACCCGAGCCGACAATCAAACCCAGGGAGATTCTTGCTGTGAGGCGGCAACGACACTCACCGCGCCACCGTGCCGCCCCCAAATACCACAAATCTAACACATTTCGAAAGTTTGACGAAAGCCCAAATCAGATGCAAGAACACGTGCAAAGGGATCTGCTGCAGACAGCATCTGAATCAGCGCCGCTGCTCCGCTGCACGTGTGTGCGTGCGCAGGTACCTGAGCGCTGGTCTTGCCGTGCTTGTTGCCGACGGCTGCCACGACAGAGTCCTGCAGCAGGCTGCACGGGTCGTTCTGAGTATTCTTACTGCAACAACAACCGCCGTTCGCCATTAAGTGGCGGTGTCATCAGCACGGCGCTTGTGCCAAGCCAGGTGCACCTCGAGCCACGTTAAGTATCGAAGTACCGAAGGCTCGGTACACAAACGCGCACCGTCACACACACTAATATAGCCTGTAGCCTTAACAGACTATTGGGCCAAGTGCTGTTAGCGAGCAGCACCTATGAAGGCCAGATTAGCACACGAGAGGGTTGGTGGCCAACAACTTGCCTAGCCGCCTTGGTCTCGCTAGTGGCGACGGTTACACACCGCACCAGGTACTCATTTGAGGCCCGGTCCATCTATAGGAGGCCCAGGACCGGTTTAGAAAATCGCCACCGGTGTTGGCCGTGAGCGGGAATCGAACTCGGGTCTCTGAATTCGTAGCGCGGCACGCTAACCGCTCCCCGCACACAGACACGGTTACGCACACAGACGCACATGCTTGGTGTTCAATGGCGGCCGGTGCGCAAGTCTACTGGAGGGTCACAGAACCTCATGGCAGAGGGCAAAGGTAATGGGGGCAGAAGGGGGCGACGCAAGGAGACCGAGCAAGAGGAGTGGTGTGCGCGCTCCGAAATCTCTAACGAGCAAAAAATCTCACCGACATTAACAGCACTGCGATCTTTAAAAAGATAGAATACATAACAACCGACGTTTCAGGCAATGGCCCTTCTTCATGTGAGCAACTCAGGAGACACAGGGCAGCACTTACAACGGCCTGTCGGGAGAGCCAAACGGACTGTAGGCCGTGAGCACGATGTTTTTCGATTGGCAGAACTCGATCAGCTCCTGCTGCGGCAGGTACGGATGCAGCTCCACCTGCACAGGCCGCGAAACGCGAGTTAGGAAAAACCCACACGCGTGCGCACAGATTCCTTAACGCTTCCCACCAAAAAGCTCACCGCGGCAATCCCGGAAGAATGGCTCTTCAGAGCAATTGTCGGTAAAAGTGCTGGCTTTTGTCAATCGCAGAACAACACATCAAGACAGTGGATTCATACGTGGCCGACGGAGTATGTAAGGAAAACTTTTATATTTCACGCAGAGTTCTGTCATCTTCTGTAAATGACAGCTATTCTTCCTCTGATGATAGGTGGGGAGGCACAGTGGTAACATCTGCGCCTCACAGCAAGAAGGTCCCGCGTTCGAATATCGGCTCGGGCGTCTTTCTGTGTGGAGTTTGTGTGTTCTCCCCCTGTTCTGCGTGGGGTTTCCTCCGGGTTCTCCGGTTTCCTCCAACAACTTAAAAAAAAACACTGATTAATTAGCTGGCCGATAACATCATCATATATAGGAAGCAGTGTGTGGCAATATGGCGCCGGCAAACCGCCTGGCTGCCTCATCCGCCTCTCTGCGCTTTCCTCGCTATACCTCCGAGTCGTTCTCTCGTCGAATTAATACCTTTGACATTGAATTAATATGTGCGCGTTATAAATGTAAAATTATTATTTATTATTATTATTATATGTCCGACATTGAATGAATATATGCCGCGTGGAACAGCGGGAGTCTCCCCGTTGCGACGGCTCCTCACCTGGTTGACCACCGGCTTGATCGTGGCCACCGCGAGCAGCCGCTGCAGCCGCGCGGCGTTGAAGTTGGAGACGCCGATGGACTTGACGAGGCCTTCCTTCACGAGCGCCTCCATTGCCTGCCCGCAACACGACCAGTCCTTCCTCAACGCGCGCAATCTATCTATCGCATGGCAGCGTATGTTCGACGATACATTTTTGGCCGGTTGTCCCCCAATGATGGGGGGAAACTGGCCAATCTGGATACCGGCTGTTTAAACTGGCAACAACAACTTCATCAGCCTCGATGATGCCTCAAACGCGGGAGGTGAAACGTCGCGAGGGAGACAGGAGGAATGCTTGACACGGCTATCCGGAAAGAGCAGCTCTTAAGAGCAGTGTTTTTAAGATCTTAACACTTTTTCTCATTGCCGGAAAGGGTTAAACCTCGTATATTTTACACTTAAGAGCAATGCTCATACACCAAGCCATAAAAACATACATCCATGCACATATCCAACTGTCAAATATCTGCCCTTCCCAAGAGGGAGCCGCATCACTCCATCAACACAATTCCTGCACGAATTTAAATTCGTCGATGTGTGATTCCCACGTTGAAATCTCCATTGAGATGAACAGGATTCTAGCAGAGATTTTGCCGAGGAGGATTCGTGCAAGGGAAATGGTTTCCATCGTATTTAAATTGCGAATCCAGCTTGGCTCTGACGAAAATTAAGGATTCCACTTGGCCAAAATCACCCCTTGCAATGCATTGCAAAAGCCTAGAGTGCGAAACTGCCCCGATTCCACCCAGTTGCCTTTGTGTCGTTTATGCAAGCAGGAAGAGCCCCCATAGCTGCGGTTGCCGACCCACCAACGTACACACAGACACATATAAAACATGTGTGTACTGCATATCGTGAAAAACTACATTACATGTGTGTAAACGCTTCACGGGTTGTAGGTAGAAGCGTTCACGTCGCGAGCCCTGTCAGGTAATACTTGGTATTGCCTGCGAATTCTACCAAACACTTCGAGGCCGAGCTGAAAGACAACGATGTCCAGAAGCTGACCATCGTACTTCGAAGAATCGCAAAGAAGAAGACGGGTTGTAGCAGGAAAACCCTGCAAGCGATATCGGCCTGTTTTTACTTTTAAGTAAAAACATTTTAGTGTAAGATAAGCATGCAGATAATTAAGGCAGGGGGGGGAAAAAACCTAACCTTCCATGTGTCCACATAATCCACGTCTGCTACCAGAACCTTTCCATCCTTTTCTGGCCAGAGGCCATCTCCTTCATTCTGCAGAAACAGGAACCAACGTGCAACAATTCACTCCACGTGTTTTTAACGTGTGATGAAAATGTACATTTACAATAATAACAAAAACACAGCAAAATTAACACAAAAATATAATTACAGCGAGAGAAAATGAGATGAGAGAAATGCAGTCAGATTGGAGAAGGCAGACTTTTTAAATATAAATAATCTACAAAGTATAACGCACGTAGTTTTGTTCATTCTCAGAGACGGAGGGGAACGACTCGGAGGCGCGAGGAACCACAGAGAGGAGAGGAGGGAGAAGGCGGCCACACAGCAAGCCGGAGCCAACATTTGCCAGACTCTGCATCCTTTATGTATTAAGATGTTACCAGCCAAAGAATGAGTGGATTTTTTTTAGCTGTGAGTAAGAAACCGGAGTACTTCGCGAAAGCCACCCGGACACGGAAAGAACACACTCTAACCTGCTGACAAACTGACCAATCGACCAATCCCACAACTTGGAACAGCCTCCCTCGCTCCACCTCGGACAGGCTACAACAGCCTCCACATTGAAAGCACTTCTCGCGCAGCACCTCATCTCTCAGGCTAAACCTGCGCTGAGCTCGGCCCCGCACCTCCGTTTCCGCGTCTCGTCCTCAACCGGGAGCAAAAATGTGTGCGTGCTGTAAATAGTACTATAATTATTGTTACGTGGAGCTGGTACTTTTCCACCTCCTCGACAACCTCAGAGTAGAGTCGCTGCTCCTTCGGATTGAGAGGAGCCAGTTAAGCTGATTCGGGCATCTGGTAAGGATGCCCGCTGGAAGGCTCCCCCGGGAAGTCTACCAGGCACGGCCCACTGGGCGAAGACCTAGAGGCCGACCCAGGACACGCTGGAGGGATTATCTCCTTCGGCTGGCCTGGGAACGCCTGGGAATCCCCCAGGAAGAGCTGGAATCTGTTGCTGAGGAAAGGGATGTCTGGTCCACTCTCCTTGGACTGCTGCCACCGCGACCCTCACGGACAAGCGGTTTAGAAAATGTATGGATGGATGGAATTATTGTTATGACAATAGTGGCTCACCTTGAAGGCCATGGGGGAGTGCATCAGGAAGAGATCTAGGTAGTCCAGCTTGAGGTCCGTCAGGGTCTTCATGAACCCAACCTTCACGTCTGCTGGAGCGTGGTACTTGCCCCACAGCTGCACACACGTGTACGAGCGCCCACACACAGAGACAAAGATCCCCCGTGTAGCCATACGGACTGTTGGGGAAAAGTGCTGTTAGCCATACGGCCAGAATGGTGTACGAGAGGGTGGTGTGGCAAGCACCACGCTCGGCCGCTTTTGTGTTTCCAATGCTGGCGTTTACACACCGCACCGGGGATTAATTTAAGGCCGAGTCAATGCAAGGCAGGCCCTGCACCGGTTCAGATAATCGCCACTCATAAAATAAAAATAAATGAATGAACTTCTAACGCGCGTAGTATTAGTTCACCGCTAGGAAACCGCAGAGAGGGGGGAAGTCAGCTACGCGGTTATCCGGCACCTACCCACCAGACACTGAATCTTACATATTACGTGTTATTTGCCAATTAACTAATTAATGAGTGTTTTTCTTTAGTTGTGGGAGGAAACCAGAGAAACCAGCGGAAATCCGTGCAGAACAGGGGGAGAACACACAAACTCCACACGGAGAGGTGCTTCGGGCAGGACCTTCTTTCTGTGAGGCGGAGATGTTACCAATGCGCCACCCTGCCGCCCATGGCCAGGTTAGACGTGACCAGGTTTGTCGCACAGTCCGCTAACCACAGGACAGTCCTGCCAAATGTTGGCTGTGGTTAGTGTTGATTGCTGCTATGTGTAGCTCAATTAAAGAAATTGCAGCTCATTTTTTTTAAAACATGGAAAAGTAGAATATTTTCCTTGTTACGCAATGGCCAACTGTTGGAAAAAATTCCACCACGAGGCAGACTGTGCAGTTACCTGTTACAGTTAATACACTCGCCGGGTCCCACAGTCCAAAGACATGCTGCTGCTTGGATTAAGCCTGACTAAATTTCCCTCAATGCCCTGCGATGGGCTGCCATCCCATCCTGTACATACCCCTGCCGTGCACCCCGTGTCTGGCGGGTTAGGCTACAGCTCAACCCCAACCCTCTACATGTCCACTATATTAGTTCTATTTACACTATATTTGTTGTAATTATAGTTTTTGTTCTAGATCTGCGCCTCGTTATTGTCCACCCCGACCCCCAGCTTAACCTAACTCGTAAATATATAAAAAAATAGTATTTTGTTTTTTTATCCTAGTATTTTTAAACCTTCGTCGTTGTGTTCCAGTCCATGTATATGCCAACACCGGGGTCTGAGAGAAACGGCATCTTTCCCCCACTCCGGTATCTTTCCCCCACTGTTCAAATGTGCAGCAGTTACCCCCCTGCTTAAAAAAAAACAGGCCTCGATTGCAGCATCCTTGATAATTATCGTCCCATCTCAAATCTACCATTTATCTCTAAGGTTCTTGAACGAGCAGTAGTTGCACAACTCCAGAAACATCTTCTTAACAACGACCTCCTCGATCCCTTTCAATCTGGGTTCAGACTTGGCCATAGTACCGA
>JAZEWU010000012.1:6631787-6643875 GCA_036362915.1 Geotria australis
GAGATATAACAGTCAGTGCTGGCCTTAAAGGCGGGCATTGGCCTCTCTTCTTGCTCCACCTTGACGGGCTTCGGGTATCTGTTGAGCTTCTAGACATAGTTGTCTTTCAGCTCCTCTGCTTTGACGTGTTTGGTAGAGTTCGCAGGTAATACCAAATATTACTTGACAGGGATCGCGACGTGAACGCCTCTACCTTGATCCCCAGCTACTTAATTCAATTAAATCATGTTTACTGTGCAAAAAAAACGGTTGTCGCCTGTCTTGCCACAATGTGCATATGAACATTTGTAAATTGGGTGTCTGTTTTCACAAGCGTTGCTAGATGAACATTCTACTCGCACCATATCTTGGTAGACGCGACTATTTTTGATCAACGTGGGAATTCGTCGGAGATTTTTGTTATTTAGCATCAGCCTAAACAAAAAATGTTGCGTGCTTATGTCAGTGTTTGTTCCGATTTGTCGAGAGACACTGAGCTAAAAAAATGCGCGATCCGATTGAGGTATTGGCCACCGCGGCCACAAATAATCCGTTTTTGATCAGACATTTTATGGACACACAGCTCTGCTGCTGCATGCTTTCAAAATCACGGACACACACCATCACAGCTTGGCAGAAGACGGTCCAGCATGAATTGAAATTGCTGTCTAAAGTGGGGTACTCACACACAAACCATCGTGCACAAATCAGCAGAACTCCAAATGTTTTGTCAAAGCCACAGCTATGTACATTATTATGCATGACTTTGAAAATGCACATCTCAATATCACGTAATGTTCCTTAACTTTGGAATACTCAGTTTCATTTTACAAGCATCTTAACAGCCGCAACAAAGTTAAGTCTACCAGTAAACCAAGTAGTTCATATTACACATGTAGAGTTAATACAGTATCAATCCTTCATAAATATTGTGCATCTCGTTTGAGGTAATTACATTACAGCCTGAGTGTTCAATCAATCACTAGGTTGGCAGGTTTTCCTTTACCGTAGGTGCACAGTATCTTCAAATCCAACAAAGTTGAGAGCTGTGTAAATAGTTAGCCAAGTTGATTATTTAACTCTAATCAGTGGTTCTCAACTCCAGTCCTATGTACCTACTGAAACCATTGAATTGCAATTTAGGCCATTTATCATTTGTTAAGAGTCACAGAGTAAACATGTGTATCACCATTGGGTCGTCATGAGAATTTGGAAAGGACTGTTTTGACACAACATGCTTGGCTGCCAGTATTTCGTGCACATTGTGCCATTTTCCCACTTGGGTAGTATTTGCAGACCAAATGTCTGATAACTTTGATTAAACACAAGGATACAACCATGCAATGATCTCGAGTCAGGCTACGGTAAAATCAAGTACATTTGCATACCACAGTATTATGAATCGTGTTCGTATTAGCTCAGGGTCAATCTAGGTACAAGGACATCACCTTGTAACAAAATGCTGTTAGATTTATGCTCAATTTCCAAGTAATTTCCATTGTTTCTATCGATTCAAGACAATAATAACTTAAACACTGATTAAAACATAACCAAGGCATTTTTCTTTAACGAGCAAATACAATGGAAAAAAATACAAACGGATCAAGGCATGGATATCGGCACCGTACGATTATTCTGGTTCTAATGCTGGCCATACATTGAGACAACTTGTTTTTTTATACAAAGATAGGCAAACGGAAAGAAGAACCTCCCCGACAACATTTTTCCCCATTCGTGGATGTGCCAAACCGGTTTTCCAAGAATGCAACTTCCATACGATAGGGTGAAGTCCTCCTGTAAATAATTTTTAGTCTGGTTCACATGTATTTGCTCAGACTGAAATTGGCAGCCACCCTACATCTTATCAACAATTTTGTCCTTGCCTCCTTCACTCAGCTTTCGTTGTCGAGCTTTGTCGGCACATGACCCTTGACCAAAACTCGGGAGTTAGACTCGGACAAAAAAACTGGGCTACGTGTCGCATGTGTCCAATGAGTATATGATTGCTGAATCATGTTTCAAAAACATTTTACAAACTGCTTTTATGAATAGTAAATATATTAACACACTTTAATATATTCATTACATAGCTGAGTATTAAAAATATATATTTAAAATATCTCGCTATGCAATTCAGCTGGAGCCACATTTTTACAAAAGCTGTCTGCTTGCAATTCACGAAATGAAATTTCAATATTTGTCAGGTCACTTACGATGAAAGCGAGTACCGTGCAAACAAAGCGACTTCCGCAGGCAAATATCTAGCGGCTAACAAAACGAGTGACTTTGCCATCACCCAGTAATCAATTGACCTTATTGCCCCGATGTGTGGCTGACTTAAGCAAGGTAGGCACCATGAATATGCATAATATGCAACAGGTCGTTGTGCATCCTGCGTCACAGTTCTGCACACGTTGTACATCACTCGAGCTTGACATTTGCACGGTATGACGTGACGCTGCTCAGACCCCGCGCTATTCATAGCCCTGGCTGTACGTGTTGTGCACGGGAGGGACGGAGCTGTGTTCGTAGTTGACCCTGTGTCGCGCCTTCGCGTGCGCGCTCGGACTCTCCTGGGCGGGCGCGTGCAGCTTGGCTTGCGTCTGCGCTTGCGTCTCCCCAACGATCTCGCGCAGGAACTTAAACTTGGAGAGGAAAAGTTTCCACACCACGTACCACCCTACGCGGAGACAACATTCAGACACAGAGAGATACATTTTACTGGCCCATTGATAGACATTTCACCAAAATAAAATTACAAAAAACGTAATTTAAATATAAAAGAGATGTTAATTATGTGTATTTTAGTTGTGGTGTTATTTATGTCATCTTCCTGCTCCAAAAGAAATAGCAATATTAATTAATGTACAATAAAAACATATATATATATATTTTACTTGTAGGCTGGGGTCTATTGAGGTTTTTGGGAACAATCACTTACCGCACAGCATAAACGCTACAACACACGAGACGGTGAGCAAGAGTGACAGAGCCACCAGCAACCAGTCTTGCCACATTGCCACAGTGCTTGACACCTTCATGTGACCTTTCAGTCATAACCAAGCAGAGGCACGACATCACCACGACGTATATTGTAATTGTATCATCTCTCCACGCTTGTCTTACTACTATTGAAACAATGTTTTGTATGGTACACTTCAGAGATAAAGTTGTTACAAAGCCAATCTGTGTCAGAAAACAAATTCCCACTTTTTAAATTAACAAAGGCTATAATTGTACTGATGCAGGTTTTCACGCCTCGATGCAAAACATAATACAATTAAGGAGGACTGAACGCATTCAGCACAACACAGAGGGCTATATATATAGCACAACATGTCTTCACCTAGACACTTGGAACTCAGGACGCCTCAGGTTGCCTCCAACGTGAGCAGCGAAACGTGGGAAGCGAAACTCTGGCCCGTAGTTTGAGACAATCCTATAATCTCTCTCCATCCATTGTGTGTGGATTGGAGTATGTACAGTTGTCAGTAAAATGTAGTAATGTGGAAAACTCCAAATAGCAAAACAATGTAAAATGAAGCTGAGTTACCTTTGAAAAAGGAAGATTTGTACGGTAAGCAGCAACAGGATGCAACTTTGGCAGTGAAGGGCTCCAGCCACGTGTCTTTTACCTTAAAAACAATAACAAAGATTTGCATAGATTTTACACCTTCCATTGTACATGTACGTGTGCAGGTGCCAGTTAGCGCACTGTAATTGCGATCCAGATGGCCCGTGTTTGATTTTCCTGGGACAACAGTTGAACCAATAGTAAATCTTATTGAATCCCTCCAGCTGTCCATCCAATAGTATGGATGGGTTCAGCACCAATTAGTCGATCAGCAGGTTGCGTGTGGTCCTAGATATAGATAAAAGTAATACTCACCCAATCAAAGCCATGGGAAGCAAGTGTACACTGTCCATTCAAAATGTATCTGCACAACAATATTCCTTCACAAAACTGCATATGCTAAAAAAAAACCATCTGACAGTAACACCACTCTTATCCATGATCAAATGGAGGGATTGTTACAGGTCCACACATTTGTGGTTCAGAGGGGGTTTCTTACCATGATAGGTACAGTATATGAAAACACACATCGTCCACAAATTGGGGTTAGAATAGCTTAAATTGCGGATAGGACAGCTTTATCACCAGTACACTACAGCATAGCCGGGTTCGAATCCCGGCCCGGGTGCCTTTCTGTGTGGAGTTTGCATGTTCTTCCAGTGTCCGCGTGGGTTTTCACTGGGTACTCCGGTTTCCTTGCGCCCTGTGTCTCCCGGGATAGACTGCGGCTCACCGTAGCCCTGTACAGGATGAAGCGGTTTCTAACAGTGACATGACATTACACTACTATGTTGTGTACAGCAGAGGGCAGTGCAGGAAAACATATTTGTACTGTACTTTAGCTGCCCGCTTTCACCCACACGCACTGTCCAGCGTGGCGGTGTGGTCAAATATCCCCCACTCAGCAGCGGATTAAAGGCCGTAAATAAATCGATCAATATTGACAAACACCTCGTGCTCCGTCTCGTCAAGGTGCCGTTGCGTGGTTCTGTCAAAATGACTAACACTCAATCCACCAGTGGTTAAACTGTGATTACAGTGCGCGTTGATGGTCTCCAATGAAAAGGAAATGAAACTCAAGTAAATAACGGACATATCGGCCAGCGGAACTCCAATCTTATTATCTGTGGTGGTCACGTTATATGTAAATTTGATTAGGTGATACATTAATTCATTTTCAGTCCCTGCTTCATCCTGTATATTGCCGCGGTTCTTGCCGGAGCCTTATCCCGCAAGCCATATGGCGCAATGCAGGGCTATAACTAGGATGCGACGCCAGTCCATCCATCACAGGGCACCGGGGACAATTTAGTCAGAAGGCCGATTAAACTAGGCACATTGTATTTGGACTGTGGGAGGAAACCGGAGTGCCCGACGAAAACCCACGCGGACACGGGGAGAATATGCAAACTCCACACAGAAAGGCACCCGAGCCGGGAATCGAACCAAGGTTCTTATCTTGCTGTGAGGCGGAAGGACTACTCACTGCGCCACCGTGCCACCCCAGGCAATGATAAATGCGAACTTAAAAAGCGTTCATATGCATCGATGCACGTTTTCACGGCTCTATGTATGAGAATTGATCTTTGGAGCTGCTCTTTCGGGATAGCCGTGTTTAGAAGCCTGGTTGAGTGCCTCAAACGTGTGAGGCGGAATGTCGCGGCGGAGGACGAACGCTCGACTTGACTATCCCGAAAGAGCACCTCTTCGAAGCAGCGTTCCTATTAAATGTGAGGCGTTAGAGAGGGTGGACCTTAACACATTCCCGAGACACCAAGCCACAACAGCGACAACCACAAAAACCGCGGAGGTTGCTGCTGATAACGGGTTCCCAAGAGCGTGACTCTGGCGTTGGGAGCGCTGGCCCCGCTATGTAAACCTAGTGACCTGAGTTGTATAATCAGCCACGGCTAACATCAGCTGGCGAGCGATATCTGAACCGGTCCTAGGCCTCCCTCCCTCCACTCCCCTCAGCCAGCCACACCGACCCGGGTGAAGTATGGAGGCGAGAAGGGAGGGAGGAGAATGCGGAGTTGACACGATGACAATGAGCGAGTGTGGAGAGTAGTGTACGGAAGACGATTGACACATTTATCTTGCTTTTCTCAGGCTCGTCCTAACTGTTGGAGGAGGCCGCGGTCCTGGGAAATCCGTACATTTTCACGGAACGAGTCATTGTTCGTAGTCCCAGGCTTTGCCAGTTACACAGGGTTACGTCCCCGGTTTCTCTGCCTCATCGGTGGCGACCGTAAGCGGGAAGGACGTTGGAAATTGATCAAGCAGTGAGGCGGATACAATGAGTGAGGCGGAGAGGAGTGCGGATAACGTGAGAGCAGGCGAGTGTGTGGAGGCGAGGGCCCATACCCGCGCTCCCCGCGCCCTCACATCTTCACAGCGAGTCGGCCGGCTCTTCTTTCTCGCAACATCATCCGACGGCGAGCACAGCAGCGGCAACAGCAGCGGCAGCAAGACGAACGCCTCGAGTTCGTGTAGCGACGAGCACGACGAAGGAGGAGGAGGAGGATGCGAAACAATAGCGCCGGAGGCGACGCGCGGCGCGACCCGGTAGAGTGAGCGGCGACCCCGGCGGGGCGCGGCAAGCGGGGTCAGGGAGCGCGGACACTCCCGCTAGGCCTTCCGCAGACCCGGCGCCAACCCGTTAACCCGCCGATTCGCTAAACCGGTGACACTATCCAGTCGGTTACCGGTAACCTCGTCAAGACGGTTACCGGTTTTGGGGAATCATTAAACCGGTAACCCTATCCAGCCGGTTATCGGTTTCGATGAGTCACTAAAACCGTACCACTTCATCCTGGCATCTCCTCTCCTCTCCTGATATGATTGATATCTGTCACGGAGGGCACGGTGGCGCGGTGTGTATCGCTGCTGCCTCTCTGTGCAGTGTTCATGTTCTCCCCGTGTCCATGTGGTTTCTTCCCACAGTCCAAATACACGCTGCTGCTGCCTAGGTTAATTGGCCTTGCAGTGGACTGGCGTCTCTCATGGGTACAGTCCTGGGGTGCGCCCTGTGTCTGCCGGAATAGGTTCCACCCCCCCCCCCCCCCCCCGGTAACTGATAATGCTTTTATGATATACTCTCCATGGTGTACCACGGGTAGAAAGTGTTATACCTTTCAATAGCAGCAGAGGGCCAATGAAAGTCACTGGAAAGTCTTTCCACTGACAGTTTATAACATCATGTATACTGTGTAACTACTGGAAAACAGCTACCCGTGTGTGTTGGGTATGGTATTTTGGGGTGGGGACGTGGTCTATTGATGGCACATAAAATTTGCACTCATGAAGGATTCCAACCAGGTACCATTAGCGTTGTAAAAACACGGTCCTATTATATAAAGATGTCTGTGTCCCAGTTCTGAGCAGGTCAGTCAATGAGGCCTTCACAAAGCAACATGTTTCACAGCGTTTCTGATCACAACATACTATTGACAACACAACACCATTTTCTCAACTTGTGCTTTATTCGCTTTCACAGATCTCAACCAAATGAAAGCATAATTGTTTTCAACTGTAACAGTGCATACTCATTAGTAAACAGTGACGCGAAGCTGCTACTACGTTGCAGAGATTGGTAATTTGCAATATTTTCAGCATGATGAATTCAACAGCTTCATTAAGGTCACGATTAATAAAGTACGTATTTGTATCAAAATGAATGTTTTGATTTCAAGACACTTTGAGTAAATAAGCCCTAAAGACTAAATGCCAATGGTGATTAATTTCTAGCTGTAACAATATTCATGTATTGCTATAAACCATGAGAACCTCTACATTCCAATTTCAACTCTTCAATTCACTTTTTCAAAATACTCCAGTGAATCTTTAGGGTTTGGCTTGATCTGAAACGAAAACACGCACATTCACACGCAGTTATGGCAATACTGCCTAGCAATATCCAGCAGCATATTTAATTAAGCAAATTTCGGTCTGGTTTCATCCTTTTGGATCACATCACTTTCTAGGCTTGTTGGATAAAATTGGTATAGAAAGAAAAACCAATGGATAATACGGGTCTCAAAAGTCAATTGGCTAATTGACTCACAAATACCTTTCATGGAAATGTAAAAAATCCCAAACAGGCAACATACTGCACATCAAAACTACTGGTATTTTAGCTCAGCAATGGACTGGCGTCCCATCCTGGGTATATCCCTGCTGTGCGCCCTGTGTCTGTCGGAATGGGCTCCGGCTCACCGCGAGCCTGTACGGGATTAAGCGGTTTCTGACGATGGATGGATGGTCTACAGGCTTGCGTTTTTACCGTCGGAGCTTTGGGAGTCCAGTTGGCCGGGCACACCTCCCCGTGCTTCTCCACGAACTGGAAGGCCCTGACGAGACGCAAGGTCTCCTCCACGGAGCGGCCCACAGGCAGGTCATTGACGCTCGCGTGCCGCACGACGCCGCTGGGGTCGATTAGGAACAGGCCCCTGCGCGGGTGATCGGCGAAAACAAGGACATCGTGCGTGGCCATCAGTTGGCCGCTCGACACTGCACCGCTGCTAGGACATGCAGAACCCACACCATGTGTATCAATGCAGCAGACTTGAGTGGGATCGCTTATCCACGCGGACTTGCCCCATAACCGGTCCGTGCATTTGCCTTAGCTTGCACATTTGCCAAACCCATTTTTCCAGGAATTAAACCATCGTGGTAGGCAAGGGCCTCCTGTACTTTAAATTGCACAAGCCAAGATAACTTGAAACCACAATGTAATTGGGATTTCGGCGCTGCTGCCATTGTAGAGTAAGAATGTCACATATCCAACTCGCTATGGATGAGAATGTTAGTTACGTCACGCACAAATTCTGCACATGGTGAGGGCGGGCTCTGTCATGCAGTCACTCAAGGGCACTGGTCACCACAAGCTCTGAAGCCAAATGGATGCGCAAGCCAGTTGATACGAGCACCTAATGTTTGAACAAAAGGCTGCCTTAGTACTGTATGAAAACATGACATTCAATACCAATCGCAACATGAACCAAATTGCACAGTCTTTGCTTACGCAAGCGGCACCGACGCTTGTGTTGACAATCTTTCTTCGCAAGGTCAGCTCTACCGTGGCCTACGGTGAAAGTTTGAGCAGCTAATATGTTGGCAGAAGAAAGAAAGTGCAAAGGCAGACATGTGCTGGACGAGTGGGTGGACAGGTAGAGGGGGCAGGCATGCGACATCCGTACCGGAGAGCTATGCCAGCTTCTTCGAGAAGCACGCCGTAGTCCTTCGAGATTTTCTTGCTGAAGTCGGAGAGAAGGGGGATGTTCATGTGGCCTAAGCCACCAGCCTGGCAGAGGGTGGAACGAGGTGAGGAAACCGCAAGACAAACACGGATTGTGCTTGTGCAAATTATTCATTAATGGCACTCATTAATCTGCTAAGTAGCAGCGTACAATAATCACATGGCGAAAGTCTCTGTGGGCAACACAATGTCCCTCTTATCTACATTTAACTGTTTTTCAACAGTATGGTTATACAGCTTTCATGAGTGATATGTCATGAGGAGACCATCATCCAGCAGCGGATTGATGAAGAGCTGCACATTTTTACTCTTTAAACAAGAGGGGAAAAAACTGAAGCTTCAGTGTGAAATGCATAAATACTCTGCCCCATGATGTGCACAGATATAGAACTGCACTACTCATGTGGATTCTAGTGGGTATCCTGTTTTAAATAATACAGAAGACAAGAACCTACATCAGTACATAGAATGTAATCTTTTCACATGCATTTTCTGTCCATCAACTCAAGTACCTTCCATCGTTTTGGAGAAGCCTTTGTTTTAGCAGGTATATAAGTGTCGTAAGCCCACAACACCTTCATTATAGATGTGTGCTCGCTAAAAGCGGGTTTACGACACTTATATACTTTTATCCGTGACCAAACTCATAAAAAGACCTAGACTATGGATTACATTGGTCATGAAAGCCTTTGCATCATAATGTTTCCGTCAATTATTTGTATAGCAGTTGGGTACCTTGCGCGGGGTGTTGATCCAGGCCAAGTGGCTGAAGTGTGAGTCGACGGATACACCCACCACCTTGCAGTTGATCTGGTGAAATTCGTTGGCCTTGTCGCTGAATGCGATTATCTCCGTGGGGCATACGAAGGTGCTGCCGGGAAAACAATTCCATTAATGGACGCATCTTCTCAATCTGTATCAACGACAGGCATGAAAACCACTGCTGCGTTTCCCTAGAGTACGTGATGCAACGGAAAAGCGTTGTGCAAGTTCTCCGGTTTGCGCTAAGGTTGTAGTTTTAAATAAATTTGCGAGACAAGTATAAACAGATGATCCTGTGCTTTTCCTTATTTCCATGACCGGGATAACGTTTTCTCCTTAATGGTGACCATATAATCGTGCGACAGATTAACGTTGCGTGCCCTTGCACAAAATGGAAACAAAACACATATAAACACCCGCGGCCGCATCGCAGCCGCGGGTGTTGCAGGTGTTTCGACACCCGCACTTTCACAGAAACATTATTCCATCCCCCCCACTTTTCCTGAGGTAGTCTCATATCATATGCTGCGACACCCGCACTTTCACAGAAACATGATTCCATCCCCCCCCCACTTTTTCCTGCAACACCCGCGGCTGTGACGCGCCTGGCGCCGCGGTCCGTGGGCCTGCCGCTGCTGCACTCACAAGTCGAGAGGGTAAAAGAAGAGCACGAGGTACTGCCCCTTGAACTCCTCGAGTGACATCTCGCGGAACTTGCCATCCTCCACGGCCGTGGCCTTGAAGTGCGGGGCAGGTTTCGTCACAGCAGCGGCCCTGAGATGGCAGCCTGCGGTCGGTGGGGCCATTGCGGGGGAGAAACAGAGGGGATCGTGTACATTTGATTAACTTGCACCGCAGGAGAATGTGGGCGGCACGGTGGCGCGGTGAGCAGCGCTGCCGCCTCACGGCAAGAAGGTCCCGGGTTAGAATCACGGCTCGGGGGCCTTTCTGTGTGGAGTTTGCATGCTCTCCCCGTGTCTGCGTCGGTTTGCGCCAGGCACTCCGGTTTCCTCCCACAGTCCAAAGACATGCTGATGCATGGGTTAATTGGCCCGCGGACTAAATTACCCCTCGTGCCCTGCGATGGACTGGCGTCCTATCATGGATATAGCCCTGCCTTGCGCCCTGTATCTGCCGGAATAGGCTCTGGCTCATCACGACCCTGTACAGGATTAAGCGATTTCTGACAGTGGATGGATGGATAGAATGTACGTGTGGAGAGAAGACACGTTAACCAGCCACTGTCTCACTGCTCGAAGGAGCCTCTATGAGTCCCTGAGTCAGTGCTGCAAATTCCATATTCAGGATTTCCAGTTTGCGGATAGCGCTGACACACACAGTTCCGCTAAACTGTGCCGCTTGTAACTGGACGTATAACGATGCATCAATTAATACCATTCACACTTCAAGCTCACTCCACGTGCATTACCCCCCAGTCGCTTGTAGTTTTGCTTTGCGTGTTGAAGCAAGTTCGCGCGACCCTTGCAGCCCCTAGATGCCCCTATATTCAATAGATTGTAATGCGACCGCTGGAGGCTGAAGCCGTCATGTGCAGGTATTGCGTAAAAAAACAAACAGCACAACTTTCGATTGCTGCTCACTCGATAAGTCGCCCACAGCGCACCTTAACCTCAACGGTCAAAGTGAACTGTATCGCTACATCCACCACGCCAGCTGGGCTCAATGATGACCCCCCCCAACCCTTACCTCCAATAACGATTCAAAAACACTGGCACGAAGGTCGCTGGGCCAGACGGCCGGCCATCGCCCCCAACTCCCGTGGGGGGACCCCCTTGCAATTGCCTGGGTTGCCCCATGCTTTTAAAGTAGACAGTGGTTAAGCTACATCCACCCAGGCTGAGCTTACAATACACCCGTGCTGAGCTACATCCACCCAGGCTGAGCCACCCTCCCCAGGCTGAGCAACATACACCCCCGCTAAGCCACCTCCACCTTCGCGGCCGACCTAGCAGGCCCACACGCACCCGTGCTGAAAGCGGCGCGGGCCGCCCAGGACACGCCGCTGGGCTCGGGGTGCGCCGCTCCTCGCGACAACGCCAGGCTCGCCTGCGACACAGCGAGCAAATCATCGGCATCATCAACATCAGCATAATCATCGTCAGCATGCTGTGCTGATCCCAGTCGGCTGCGCGGGCTGGTGGCCGAGCGAAGCCCTCACTCACCGCGACGCGACCGCCGCGCAAAAGTGACCTTCCCAGCAGCGCGGCCATGGCTCTCGAGAGTTTGGTGGCGCAACGAGGTTCGCGGTGACGACACCCGCACACTGTCAACACGTTGGGATGAAGGGTTACAGCGGCCTCTAGTGGGTGGAAGGGGTATCGTAATGATGAGGGGTTTCACGGCTCGATAATGTAAGAATTCAGCCCGATGCCTCCTGGGATGAACGGTACACCGGCCTCTAGTGGGTCTTCTTCTTTGCGATTCTTCGAAGCGCGATGTTAAATTACAGTTTCCCATTTTCTTACACAGCCCCTTGCATTTTCATTGAACTCCGC
>JAZEWU010000012.1:6645085-6656240 GCA_036362915.1 Geotria australis
GATTACACGAAATGGTTTCCTCATTGCTCATATTCCCACAGGGTAATAACACAGACGATGTGTATATTCGTGTACGGTTGTTCATTGATTTAATTGCATCAACATACCACCAACACCGTGCAGATGTACAAAAGGCTTGAACAGCAACAACTTATTTATAAGGCCCCCCCAAATTCATATCACATTTTACAGGGACATACTTGCACACTCTTCTTTGTAAACAAGAGACCAATAAAAGTCACGAGTACACAAGCATTCTGAGGTTTCTTATTTTTATAATTTCTCCTATACAGGGTGGAGCGTCTCAGAAGAAGCACAGTTGCGATTTTCCCCCAACAGCCTTAGCCAGGTTACCTGTCATTGTTCACAGCTTGACCAAAGCATATTTACTAGCCGTAAATATTCTACGAGTAACACGCTACGAGTAACGCGCTACCGACTTCAGAAGTCTATGGGGTTAGGAAGCTTCTACCGAAACCCGTGGACTGTAATGAAATATCATCATCATCATCGCATCAGTATCATCTTCAGCGTCAACATTTATCATCGTTACTGCTACCTCTTAACAAAATTATTGAAGGGCAATGTATTCAGTCTACAATTATGTATACTATACTGTACAGTACATTTTTTTTTACATTTTTACATTATGTACAGTATGTTAGGATATACATGCGTACTAAACAGTTCTAAAAATATTTATTTTTCAGCTCTCCCTGCATTATGTAGTGCGTGTTTCTGATGGGTGTGTGTGTGAGTGTCGTGGCGCTATTCGCGAAATGTAAAAAAAAATAAAAAAGCGATTCTCTCTGCCATGACGACTCAAATTATGACTGTGACTCCATGTTCTGTGCATCGGCTACTAAAGGAGCATTGTCGCCACCAGACTCCTTTTTCTTGCCACCATAATTGGCCGATGGAGCAGCATTCTCCAGCCTGGGTCGCACTGCTCCTGCTCCTTGCTTCACCTACGTATTTACCTGCAACACAGCGAGAAATGGGCACCATCAAGCAACAGCATCATCATCTGATGTAGGATTTCACGGCTCGATTCGTGATGGTTGCTCCTCAGAGATGTTCTTTCGAGGTAGCCGTTTCACTGGGCGCTCTCCCTCGCAACGTTGCAAGGGAGAGAGGGAGATCGCTCAGTGACACGGCTATCCCGAAAGAACAGCTCTGAGGAGCAACTATCATTACCAGCAGCATGCCTAACTATTGTGGACATTCCCAGCAGCGAGGCCATGGCCCAACGCGGCCACTGTGACGCTTTACCCCGTACAATGAGATGAGATCAATTTTAAAATTAATTTTACGAGATTTACTTTAACAGAGCACCAAGGGATCTTGTTTCTATACACGCCTAATTATTGTGGAATTTAAAATTAACTCGAAGGCTTTCACGACCAATGTTATATCCACTGCGTGCCTATCGTCGCTCGACCCACGGTTGTGAGAGCTCTAAATGGGTGGTGTGCGTGTGTGCGTCCGTTCACTTACCGGCTCGCCGCAGCAGGCCTCGACGTGCTGGCCCTCTTGTTGGCAGCGGCAGCACACCACCACGTGGCCGCGGTTCCGGCGCCGGTACCAGCGTCTGCGCGGCGGCCCGTCCGTGCGTGCGGCACCTATGGCGCCGCGGTTCGGAGCCTCGCGCAGCGCGACACTCAGCTCGTGGACAGCCGCCGTCAGGGCGCACACCGCGGGTTCGCTCAGGACGAGCGCCGGCGGTGGCGGCGGCGGTGCCGTGGCGGCCTGCCTCGGCCACCTCACCACCGTTAGGTAGTGGGCCACCGCGCTCGAGTTGAACCCCGCGGCCGGCATCGGCGGGATCCTGACGCCCGCTCGCCTCGCCTCGTCCAGCAGCTTCTTCGTGACCAACTGGTCGATCGCGCGCTCCGCCGTGCTCCCGTAGGCGATGCGCGCCATGATGAGCAGCTTGCCGCGGAACTCGAGAGGCGACTCGTCTCTCTCGCGCGTCCGGGACTGCAACCGGCAGGCCATGACGGCCGGCGGGCAGTAGGCGTCCCTCATGGCCTGGAGCGCGTCCATCAGCGTGCTTCGGTGCGTCTCGGGGACGGCGTAGAAGGTGACCATGGCGCCGTCGCCCAGCACGGTCGGCAGCAGGGACAGCGCCTCCTCCTCGGTGCACTTGGCCGCTCGGCAGGCCGCGATGAAGCGCAGCTCGAATATCTGCCACTCGTCCCTGTTGGCCACGAAGCGCTCGAGCTGGACGGAGGGCGCCGCGCGTCCCGTGTCCCGCGCGGCCTCTGGCGGCGTGGGCGCCTCGAGGGTCTCCTCCGCCGCCGCCGCCGCCTCCTCTCTCGTCACCTGCCTCTCTCCCCACCCGGGCAGAGGAGCCTGGTGCAGCTCGTCGGGCGACCCCCGCCCGGCTGGACTCGCCGATCGGCCAGGACTGGCGTCCCGTGGCGCGGGCTCGTCCATGCTCCACATGGAGAACATCTGCTTGAGTTCGCTCATCTTGTGGTCTGAGTCCGGGGTGCCGATCGACTCCACCTGCGAGTGGCTCGGGTTGCGGGCAACCCTTGCCTGCCACGAGGGACCCTGTCGAGGCAGGACGGCAGCTCCGACGGCCGCTGGGCTGTACATCGTGACCGCGACGGTTGACAGGGAATTATATAGCTCGTGCTGGGAAACTTCTTGGAGTTGTCCTTATATAGGTCTCATCGCCTATTGTCCAAGCTGGTTAATTCATTAAGCATATGTACAACGCCCATATGTATGTGCATGTCCGCATTCCTGCAATAACCTTGCATTTTAAAAGAGGCCGAAGTATGCATATGCCCATATGCGACGCACTAATACACAACCGTGAGGCCGATAGCTTGTTTGAGCAAAGATCTTAGTTTTGCATGTGGGGACGTGATGCATTCTCTCGATGCAGCTGTGATGGAGAACATGCTCAGGTATCCCGGGTGGTCCAGATGGTTTGTGACCCACAATTCTCTAAAAATATATATTGTTTTGGACACCAATGGGTGTATAATGTAACGTTATGAATTTAAAATAACCCAGGGTAGCCACGAAGGCGCATAGGCGGGCGAGGGCAAAGCACCACTTTAATTCGAGGCAGGCAGGAGGAGTGGGCCAGACAGGGAGACAGCAGGATGAAATGGACCGGACAGCGAGAGGAATGTCTGAGTTTGGGTCAGAGTCCCCGCGGTGAGGATGAAGATGTCCCGGTGTGGCCGTGCAGGGAGAGATACACACTACGGCAGAGAGAGAGAGAGGGCTGTATAGGCTTTATGTTTTCTATATTGCCGTTTGACTTTCGCTGTACTTTTGTGGAACGCAGTCCCTGATATAGTCAAGGGCTCCACTGCACATTATCATAGATCCGTGTATTCCACGATGGCCTCCCACAGATGCGGCACGTGGCGTCCCCCCACTACGCCCGCGCAGCGCACACATTGCGATGCTATGGGGCGGCACGGTGGCGCAGTGAGTAGCGCTGCCGCCTCACAGCAAGAACATCCGGGTTCAAATCTCGGCTCGGGTGCCTTTCTGTGTGGCGTTTGCATGTTGCCCCGTATCCGCGTGGGTTTTCACCGGGCACTCCGATTTCCTCTCACAGTCCAAAGACATGGTGCTGCATAGGTTAATTGGCCTGTGGACTAAATTGCCCCCCGATGCCCTGTGTCTGCCGAGATAGACTCCGGATCACCGCGACCCTGCACAGGATTAAGCGCTTTCAGAAAATAATAATAATCATAATAATAGCGATTTATAGAACGCCTTTCACCCGAGGGTCACAAAGCGCTGCACAAGGGCCACGGATAGAATGGCATGTCAACAACGACAAAAAAACTAATAAAAGCCAAAGAAACAATAATTAAATGATTAGGGCTGCTTCGAATACACTGAAAGGTCGTGAAACTGGATAGATATTGCCGTTCGACTTTCGCTGTACTTTTGTGGATCGCAACCCTTGAGATAGTCAAGGGTTCCACTGCACATTATCATAGATTCGTGTATTCCACGATAGCCTCCCACAGAATCGACACGTGGCGCCCCCCACTACGCTCATGCAGAGCACACGAAGCCCTCATTGTAATGCTATGGGGCGGCACGGTGGCGCAGTGAGTAGCGCTGCCGCCTCACAGCAAGAAGACCCTCGGTTCGAATCCCGGCTCGGGTGCCTTTCTGTGTGGAGTTTGCATGGTCTCCTCGTGTGCGCGTGGGTTTTCGCCGGGCACTCCGGTTTCCTACCACCGTCCAAAGACATGCTGCCAGGTTAATTGGCCTACTGAGTAAAATTGCCCCAGGTGCCCTGCGATGGACTGGCGTCCCATCCTCGGTGTCCCCCTGCCTTGCGCCATGTGTCTGCCGGGAAAGGCTCCGGCTCACCGCGACCCTCTACAGGATTAATCGGTTTCTGAATATGGATGGATGGATATATTTCCGTTTAACTTTCGCTGTACTTTTATGGAACGAAAACCCTGAGATAGTCAAGGGTTCCACTGCACATTATCATAGATTCGTGTATACCACGATGGCCTCTTACAAAGGCGGCACGTGGCGCTCCCCACTACGTCCATGCAGCGCATAACAAAGCCGTCATTGTAATGTTATGTACACATTAATTAATTCCAGGGTGGGACGCCAGTCCATCACAGGGCACGGGGGAGGGGGGCAATTTATTCAGCAGGCCAATTAACCTTTACAGCAGCATGTCTTTAGACTGTGGCAATATGTTGGCGCAGGCAAACCACGGAAAGAATTGTCTTGCCCGAGATGGTTCGATTCCTGCCGTGGGCGCCTTTCTGTGTGGAGTTTGTGTGTTCTCCCCCTGTTCTGCGTGGGTTTCCTCCGGGTTCTCCGGTTTCCTACCACAAAAAAACACTCATTAATTAGTTGGCCGATAACATCATAATATATAGGACGCAGCGTGTGGCAATATGTTGGTGCCGACAAACCGCCTGGCTGCCTCCTCCGCCTCTCTGCGCTTTCCTCGCGCCTCTGAGTCGTTCTCTCGTCGAATTAATACGTTCAACATTGAATTTCCCCGTGTCCGCGTGGCTTTTCGCCGGGCACTCCGGTTTCCTCCCACAGTCCAAAGACATGCTGCTGCATAGGTTAATTGGCCTGTGGACTAAATTTCCCCCCGATTAATATGTGGGCGTTATTAATTAAAAATTCTTATTATTAAAACCCACGCGGACACGGAGAGGACGTGCAAACTCCACACAGAAAGGCACCCGAGCCGGGATTTGAACCTGGGACCTTCTTGCTGTGAGGCGGCTGCACTAACGACCGTGCCAGCATCAAATAAATAGGCACACACAATCCTTTTTGCGATGTATGTTACATCTTGTTGGATGACGACGGAACGGGGAGGCATACTCTCATCCAGCAGTGAATCGATCATGGCTGATGATGGCGAGGATATAAACGTCGTGGAGCAGGGTGGCGTAGTGGTAACATCTGCGCCTCCCAGCAAGAAGGCCCTGGGTTCGAATCTCGGCTCGGGCGCCTTTCTGTGTGGAGTTTGTGTATTCTCCACCTGTTCTGCGTGGGTTTCCTCCCACAACTTAAAAACAACTCATTAATTATTTGGTCGATAACATCGTAATATATAGGAAGCAGTGTGTGGCAATATGGCGCCTGGCTGCCTCCTCCGCCTCTATGTGCTTTCCTCGCGCCTCTAAGTCGTTCTCTCGTCGAATGAGTACCTTCAACAGTGAATGAATATGTGAGCGTTATAAATGTAAAATTGTTATTATTAATTCGGCCCAATGCGTGTCTGTTGGAGCGTAGCACGTGGTGAGCGGTGGGGCACCGTACGGCTCGAAGGTTACTGTGGGGGGCCCTACATCTCGCTCTCCGTCTCGCGGGCCGACGACACGAGTTTACAGTGAATAAAACCCATTCGCCGTTTCATGATTATAATCGTTTTATTTACTCATAAAAGCCTCGCCCAACCTGAAGGGCGTTTTCTCGCTGGACCCTGTACGTGGTGCTCATTTCCTCGTGAACACAGCCTTTTATAATGTGTCTAAGTGACATGCAGATGTAAGCATACATGAAAGGGAAATGGGAATGCAAGTGGAACACCCACACGTTGCATGATACATTTCACACCTATCATTATTGATCTGCATCTTACAAGGCCCTCACCAAGACAAGCGGTTTAGAACGTGCTTCCCTAGTGGCTTCGGCACACTTTCGTGTTCTTGGAATGCCCAAAAAAAATTGAATTTGTGCGGCAAGCACTTTCCATGCACGCTTTCCACCAAAGGTTGAAAGCTCCAATGTATTGACCTCTCATCTCATTATCATAAACCGCTTAATCCTGTGCATGGTCGCGGTGAGCCGGAGCCTATCCCGGCAGACACAGGGCGCAAGTCAGGGCTACTCCCAGGATGGGACGCCAGTCCATCACAGGGCACTGGGGGGCAATTTAGTCAGCAGACCAATAAACCTATGTAGCAGAATTTTTTTGGACTGTGGGAGGAAACCGGAGTGTCCGGCGAAAACCCACGCGGACACGGGGAGAACATACAAACTCCACACAGAAAGGTCCCCGAGCCGAGATTCGAACCCGGGACCTTCTTGATGTATTGACCTGGTGTGGCACAATAACTCTACACATGATCCAATGTAAACACAACGTTGGTATAAAGTCGTGTTGCTACGAGAGACTTAGACGACAGTAAAACCGGTCAAATTGATCGAAGGGTTAGCCAACGATTTGACTGCAAAACCAGCGCCGAAAGGTTTCACTTTGGCGTTTGCGCCGGAAGGGCAGACGCGCTCACTCCCCACCCTCATGCGATGTCTTTGCACGCTGTGTCACGTCATCTAGTCGCGCAGCCTGACACGCAAAGTTATCGCCAATTAAATACTTCCGAGGATAAGCGCACAATGGAAAGCGTTACAGAAAACACACGCATAAGTGATTTTTTTGGTCCTTCTTACGAGAGAAGTTGGATGCCAAACTCCCCCCTCCCCAGTTATTTCCAACCGCGACATCGTGTTCACAAGCGATGCCTTAAAAATAAAGACGCGAGTTTGAATTGCCTATTTGGACAATGTACATCACTGCCTCTGAGATCTCTACAGCAATGACGCACGATAAATTGTATTTGTCGAAAAACGTTGTCAATGTGATCCCTGTGCATAGAATGCATTTTCAGATGTCTACTGACGTTTTACAATTTACAGGGAGTGTTTCTTCATTGATGATCTCCACAGCAGCTGTAATTTCTACGCTAAATCGTTCAATATTACGTGTATAATTTCTGTACACACTCGTAATAAACTCCCAAGTTTGATGTGTTCTGTTTAAATAACTGCTTCAAGCGATTACTGAATCGCTGTATATGAAATACTGTAGTAAATATAGGCAATTCAAACCAAAGCGTCTTTTCTGATCACCCTGTACATGGAGAACATTAAACGCCTTTCATCTGCAAACTTTATTCCCAATCTCATCCGTTAAACGTCATCGTGGATAAGAGCACCTTTACATTCAGGCACATAAGCAGGTCTTGGTGGCTTTAACTCCACCACTGGCTGCACCGTAATGCTTTGGCAATCTAAAGCCCGACAGGATAGGCGCACTAAGTCATGGCAGCAAGTGTGGCGTTTTCACAATAAGATGAAGCATTGTTCTCTCTTAAAGCTTTGTCTTGACATTTCACTCTGGCCCGATTGGTTTTTTATTACAGGTAATGAGTATTCTCAAGGAAATAGGCTGTTACTGTATGTCACATTTTTAAAATGACAGCAAATATATATTTAAAACATTAGGTTAGCGCCCTGCGCTAAGAGCCCACCCACCTGAGTTCGATTCCCACCCATGACTTACCTTAGCGGTGAGAGAAATCCGACCCAGTCCGTGGTCCCCCCAAACCCCCTTTTAACCAACCCACGTTGACCAGCGTGGGGAAGTATCGTCATACACTCTCCTGTCACACTGTGTGGGGAGGCCTTACTCCAGCAATGGATTGACAAAGGGCTGTTTTTTTTATTAGTATATACACATCTGTCAAAGTATAATAAATGGTTTCTCATTGGTCATATTCCCACAGGGTAATAACACACAGACGATGTGTACATTCGTGTGTACGGTTATGTATTCGATATTTTAAGCTTTTGACCTAAACGATTCCTCGTGGACTCCCATACCTTGCTGAGAATCCAGTATAAATCCTTTATTGCCCAAATGCACATGTTCTTCTTAGACCATACAAGTCTGCGTAAGGCCAGAGGGTTGCAAATTTTCTCCAACGGTTTTAAAAGCGATCCAGACATGCTGGAACAGCCTGACCAAAGCGCGTTGGTCCAAACCACCGCTATCCGTAACGATTCTACAAGTAACACGCTGCGCTGTGGTGTCAATGTGTAATAAACCACACGTGAACAGTTAAAATAGGCAGTTATACGATGTACCAAGCGAAAAGGAGTGCTATTTCAGACGTTAACTGATTGGAAGAAAAAAGTGCAACTGGTCATAGCTTGTACATAAAAAAAAACACGGAGACAGTGTAGGTAACACTGTTAAAAATAATTTCAAACGAGACTCCTTGATAAATCCGTACGGTGTGCGGGCGCTCGCCTGCTCCTGATGGTGCCGCGGAACAGTTGGGACAGTGCAGCCAAGCTGAACGAGTTGCAACAAGTCCACAGGGCGCCGGCAGAGAGTCGTGTGGAAAAATTCCACGTGAGGAATATTTGTGGGAATTAATTTACTACACGTATAGGAAACGTACAATGTCAGCTGTGCTGTGGGTTAATATTTTTTAACGGTTTTTTTTTGGAGTGTGATTTATTTCTGTAAATAACAACAACAACAAAACGTCCATTCGTAGGACAAGCTTTCTGCTCTTATAAATGTCTTCTCTTTTTGTACCGTCTTGACGACTCCGTAATAGGGAGGCCCCGTGCGATTATACGTTCCCGCGCATCACACGGGAGCCGCTTTGCCGTTCTCCGCGCTCTCCGCGATCGACCCGACCCCCGCCGCCAACGACGAGCCCTCCGTTCCGGCGGATTTGTCCGAGTCGGCCAGCGGCGACGCCGGCGCTTTCTCCGGCGCACACTCCCCACCCTCCTCCTCCTCCTCCGCGGAGGGTTCTGTCGCTCGGTGCGACTCGGCCGCGCGCTGCCCGTTGGCTTTCCTCACGTCCGACGAATTGTTTCGGTTCTCGTTAAGGGTCGCCGCATCCGCGTTTTGCGTCGCCTCCGCGGGCGCCGTGACCGTGCACACGAAGTTCACGAACTCCTTGTCGGCCGACACGTGTCCCGGGGCGGACGGCGAGGCGTGGCAGTCCGGAGGGTGCGAGAATTCCACGATCACCTCCTCGGAGGAGGCCTTGCCGATCGCCTTGCTTCCGTCCTGCAGCCGAGCCAGAGTTTTGTTCTCGTGGCCGTGAGAGGCTTGCTTTGCGGCCGCGCGCGAGTCCTCGGCTTTCTCCGCTTGCTCCTGAGCGCCCGCCGGAGCGTGGACGGCTCTGGACTCGAACATTATCGATATCTGCAGGACGTTCCCGTGCAGCTTCGGTCCACCGGCCTGCTTCATCTCGAGGTGCGGACAAGACGAGGACTGAGACACGGGCTGGTGCGCGTTTGGCGACAGCTCCGACGCGAGCGGTTGCTGTCCCGGCGCGCGGGACGGGTCCTGCTGTTGGCCGCCCGCTTGGCTGTCCGCCCTCGAGGCCTGGCTCTGCGGCGTCGGCAGCTCGTCCGATGGCAGACCCCCCGACGGCGCGCCCTGGCTAGCTCCGCGACCCGCGGAGGAGGATGAGGGCTCGGAACCCATCGTGACGCGCAGGAAGTCGGGCAGCACCAGATCCTCCTTGCGCAGCAGGCCGCGCTGGTCGTCGGCGCGCCGCCGCTGCGCGCGGGACAGCAGCTCCAGCCACTCTGCAAATCCACGACGATAAGAAC
Organism: Geotria australis; assembly: GCA_036362915.1. NCBI lineage: Eukaryota > Metazoa > Chordata > Hyperoartia > Petromyzontiformes > Geotriidae > Geotria > Geotria australis. The sequence goes on from JAZEWU010000012.1 coordinate 6,654,992, forward strand.
ACGGTGAAAATAATAATAATTTAACATTTATAACGCGCACACTGTTGCAGGTACTCATTCGACGAGGGAACGACCCGGATGCGCGAGGAAAGCGCAGAGAGGCAGAGGAGGCAGCCAGGCGGTTTGCCGGCGCCATATTGCCACACACTGCTTCCTATATATTAGGATGTTATCGGTCAATTAATTAATGAGTGGTTTTGTTAAGTTGTGGGAGGAAACCGGAGAGCCCGGAGGAAACCCACGCACAACAGGGGGGGAACACACAAACTCCACACAGAGAAGCGCCCAAGGCGCCTTTTTGGCTTCCATTCAGTTTACAAAGCTTAAAAATGTTACACTTACCATCGCTCTCTTTAGGTTTTGGCTGAGGAGACTTCCTGGCTTTGGCAGCATCCTGCTCTGTGGGTAAATGGCCGCTGGTCTGAAAAACAAGAGTTGGCCACCAATTGCAAAAGTTGATTTGTTGTTGTTAAGTACCGACAATGAAAATTCGTTGGCGGAGGCTTCGTTAAAAAAGGTATGCCTGTAGTTAATTTCTTTGCTGCATCAATGTTGGTGCCAATACCACCGTCATATTCACAATAGATTTGATCCGTCAGTTGTCACCATTTTGCATGTTAAGGATTCACCATCTCCAGTACCAACGTCATCACCATTATCCTCACCGTGTTGATGTACAGCCCTTTGACAATACACTGCACCATAAAGGTCTCTCCCCCCACTAAGCATAACTTATGGTTTAAAGCTGCTGAGCATCTGAGATCTGACGAGGTGCGGCACATTCCAGCTGGTTTAGCAATCAGCAAGTCACATATTAATAATAATCATTTTACATTTATAACGCGCACATATTCATTCAATGTCAAAGGTATTAATTCAAAGAGAGAACGACTCAGAGGCGCGAGGAAAGCGCAGAGAGGCAGAGGAGGCAGCCAGGCGGTTTGTAGGCACCAACATATTGCCACACACTGCGTCCTATATATTATGATGTTATCGGCCAACTAATTAATGGTGTTTTTTTGTGGGAGGAAACCGGAGATCCCGGAGGAAACCCACGCAGAACAGGGGGAGAACACACAAACTCCACACAGAAAGGCGCCCACGGCAGGAATCGAACCACCTCGGGCAAGACAATTCTTTCTGTGATGCGCAGCTGTAATGACCTCGAATTGACCAGAAATTAGGGGGGCCCGACTTTGAGTGTCCACCACACGTGGTGTCCACCGGAAGGGATGCATCGTGGTGGGGG
>JAZEWU010000012.1:6664503-6680728 GCA_036362915.1 Geotria australis
GCGGTGGTGTAGTGTGCCCTACCTCGTGACTGGGTCGGCAGTAACACCAGACCGTGACAGTGGCAACAACGGCATTATCATCATCGTCGTTAACCAATGTCACCTACTTGTAATCAACGTCTTCATAACCATCTTCATCTACTCGTCCATCATCTTCGTTATCGTTTCTAAAAGCTATGGTTTATAAACGGCTTCTTAAAGACCCCCCCCCACATTCACCATCACAAACCATGGTCTATCCACTGCTGGATGTCTCCATACACTGTCAGCAAACCATATAATTCCTGCGATGCCAATCTGTCTCCTGCACACAACCAGATCTCACTGATCCGTGTGATCGCACCCCGATGGTCAGCCTCTCAGATTTGTTCTCCCTCCTCTGTACTGCCATTCTGTCACCAATCTCGTCCACTGCCCATCATCCCCCACTCCCCGCCCCGGTGATTGGATGAATCGTCGTGATTAGGGGTCACGATTCAATTGAATATTCAACTTATATTGACCCAATTGTGGAGCGGTGCGATTACAGAGATTTTATTAAAAAATTAAGGCCATCACTTGTAGCACAGATTAGCGAATTCCGTAGCCATGGACCATCGGTCCCCAGTCAGTCGATCGCGATCGACTCGATCGATGTTAATGTTGCCAATGTGCGCTTGATTGTTACGAGTCACACGCGCAATCACAACACTATGCAGTGCAGGCATATGTTAAAGGAGGAATTTAGTCGATTCTGGGACTAATTTGGGAAATGATCTAGGTCTAGGACCTAAAAAAATCTAAAATCGATTCTAAAAGTGATCTTGTCTTTCAGCTGGTTGGAGATGACTGCAATAGACGAGTCAAATTTGCAAGTGTTATAGCCATCTTGTTTTTCTGGTGATGGAAAAAATGGGGAAATCAAATGTGAAACCAGTCATAAAATATCTTCAAAACAAGAAGTGAATGTTCTGATGCAGGTTTTCACGGCTCGATGCATGATGGTTACTTTTCAAAGCTGTACTTTAGAGATAGCCGTGTCGAGCGCTCCCTTTCTCTCTCCTTCGCGAAGTGAATGGGTCAATAACATCCCAATCCTCCTAAACTTGGCCAAGTGACTTTTTCATAATGGTTATGTATATTTAAAAAAAATGAATGCTATTGGTATTTGTGCTGTTCTTATAGTGCAAGGCTCTCGCAAAGGCGCTGTTCGAAAGGTGAGTACAGTCTGCCAGAAGGGGGCGATGCTGCAAAGCGGTTTCACCGCTTTGTGTACTCCACGGGTGACTTCAAATTTGGCGAGTTTGACCCGTGACGTCACCAAATATTTTTCGAAAAATGTCCTGGGACCTTTAATATCCGTTGGGAATCAGACATTGCAGAACACGTTAATACACCGGCAATATTAACCGGGGTGGGATAGAACTGAGAACCTCTGCAACAATTGGCAAACGCGCTCGGTTTTGGATATGGGTATCCACACCGCCTGACAGCAAAAGCGGAATTGAGGGTTTAGCGTATCGATAAGCCCAATGCATTGCACTTTGCAGGGGACCATATGCAAACATGGCACGAGGTCGATCACACGTCTTCTGTGACAGGCCATGAGTTTTTTCCATCACCCCTCGTGTTTAAAATGGTCATGCATTGAAATATTTACTTTATTTAGTTCAACCACTTGAAAACTCGAGAGACCAAGGATGGTCTCTTGTACAGGCGTGACCTGGGACAGCGCATGTGATGGACAGCTGATGACAAGTTCTGTCAAGATCAGCAGCAACAACCATCTACACCACCCGTCATCCTCTCTGTTTGACCATCTCCTGTATTACCGTACCACAATCGTAGCGCTTTTAATATAAAGTCATTACGTCCATTTTAAAGCTTTACACTCGACGCATTATTGATGGCGTAATCACGTTTTGCAAGTAATGATGTACATTTTAAAATCTAATAAAAATCTCTCATCAACTCATATCTCTCAACTCAAAAGGAATGTAATTTTATTATTTCGGTTGAAAATGCAATGTTTACTGAAGCTGGAGTCTACTGTGGTGAAAGTTTTTTTTTTTTACAAAAAGCAGAACCGTTTTGTTCGTGCAACCAAAACGGGTTCTGCCGGCGGAAAGAGGGCGGAAAGACGTCGTGTGCATTTTGCAACGTATAAATAATAAACAGGTGCTGGCAATTTTTATTAATCTCGGTTGCAAGCAAAACACAATGCATTTTATCTGATATGCATTCCACAGACGGCGCATCGAAGCAGGACCTCGGCGACGCCGCGCGAGAAACGACGGCGCAAGGGGAACGAGTCGAGGGACTTCCCTCGGCAAAACAACAACCAACGATCGCGCGTGCGGCGGTTAATGACGAATGGCGATGCTCCGGCGGCGTTACGTGCAGGACGAATTCAAGTAGTACGGGCGAGATGGCGCGGCGGGAGTTAAACCGCGGCGGTCGAACGCGGCGCGTCTACAACCGCGCTCGTTAAGCGTCGGTCTTAAAGCAAAATCGTCGCGCGGTTTCAGGGCGACCCGCGCGGTTGGCCCTCGGCAGTGCGGCTTCGACGGGTCCTCACCCACGCGGAACGGCGACGATGACGGGACCTAGGGCTGGATCGAGACCCTGAACGACGTTTCCGTTAAAGCTTCGTTACCCAGGAGCCCATGCAAGCGGTTTCCTGCGTGTCCATTCAAGCGCACAGCTCACATTTACCTCGGAGGAAAAGGAATCACAGTATTTGGTTCCATGTTAATTCGCGGCTGTTCTCAAAGATTTGGGAAATTCCGTTAAGGAATGAAAGGGCTCAGTAGCTCTCTGGTGTGCCTTACAGACGTGGTACAAACGCGGTACAAACGCGGTAAAACCTGAAAACACAGGAGAGGTAAACAGCACAACCGCATAGCCCACGCAGTGCACAGCTCCATAGATACATCAATGTCTGAACATTCAAGTATTGTGCTGAACGTTGATTTCTTTTCCAGTCTTCCTTCATATATATCTAATTTATATGACACTTACACCTTAACATTTATGCTCAAAACGAGAGCTTAAAAGTAAAAATACTGTTACAAGAAATAGCTGATGAAAAGGCAGTAATCTTAGCATAATACTCGATTAAGCCATTGATCTATAACATTGACTGCAGTCACGATGCCAGACATGATGAAGCTTTACCAACACAAATTTGACGGCTCACCCTGAATTTGCAGCAGCCACATTCGTGCTTACAGTGAATGTTGTGAATAAAGGATATTATTGCTGGCAATGCAATAATATCCTTTAATGGCAGTGATGTCCCGTTAGCTTTAAATAAACAGCCGATAAAAAGCACGAAGACATTGGGAAAATAGCAACGCTCCGCTCGCCGACGCAGAAGTTGATTGGAAATCTTCAGCGCTTCTTGACTCGGGGGGGCAACACTTGAGAAATAAACGGCGCCAACAAGAGTCAACAGCGCAAAGACGCGGGCGCACGGCCCCCTGGGAAGCCGCCGCCCCCTCTCGAGGCGGCGACGGCGTGCCGGAAGCGAAACTCGCGGCGTCGTTAAACGGGCGTCAGATTTTTTTGGTGACGAGGGAGTATCGGTAGCGTCGTACCTTCTTGGGCGTCGCTACGGCACTCGCCGCGCCGCCGGGCTTGTCGGTGCCGGCCGCGTGTCCTCCGTCGGCCTGCGCCGAGGAGAGCGGGCGGCCCTCCACCTCGGCGAGTAGGCACTCCTGGTACGAGGGCGACTTGAGAAAGCGCGAATAGCTGTCGAACTTCATAAGGTTAAAGATCTGTCGGAGCACGGGACGTGAAAAGACACGCGCGCACACACAACACACACAAACGCACAAATGCACACGGGCGCAATCACACACAGAAACAAGCCGGGACGAAGAGCAAGTGTGCTGGTACAAGCCTCTTGAGCACCGGCACGGTATACCCACGAAGCTCCAACGTCAGGGATGTCGTGCCGAACAACGCGCGGAGCAACCCGAAAGCACAGCAGAGAGCTGTACAAGAACGCAACTTGAAACCCTACGCAGTATCAAGCCCTGCGCTTGACCTAGCCACCGACACGATGATGCTTTACCGACACAAACTTGACGGCTCGCCTTGAGTTTACACAGAATCGCCCTAAAGTGGCAGCCACATTCGTGCTTACAGCGAATGTTGTGAATCAAACATATTACCTCTGGCAACGCAATGATATCCTTCAATGGCGGTGATGGTAAATTAGCAACGCTCCGCTCACTGACGCAGAAGCTGATCGTAAATCTTCGCCACGAGAGCTGCGCCACGAGAGCTGCGTGTGTGTGTCCGCGGGCAGCGCGCGTGTGACCTCAGGCGAGCGGGCCGGCGCACAAACCTGTTGCTGCTGCAGCTGGAACATGGCCGGGTGCGGGGCGTTCAGGTTGGCGTCCGAAATGTGAGCTTGGCTGTCGATGTTGACGGGCATGGCGGCCTTCTCCGAGAGGAACCGGTCGTAAATCTGACGCGCCGTCTGAAAGAGCTGGAGCCGTGCACGGCGACGCGGCACACACACACACACCGGTCTCACGTCTCACGCGTCGGCTTTTTACGTTCCAATATTGAACTTGAGAATGCGCGGTCAAAGGTAAAAAGCGTTTCGTTAAAAAATTGCATGTTAAAGTTTTAGATGACATTCCTTACAAGATCTCTAAATGCATTTTGAAAATAAAAATCGTAAATGTGCAAGAATTATTTCTCATATTTATTTTACTCGAGTGAGACAAACCAGATGCCAACCCCACGGAGGTTATAGCTAATGAGTAACGACACACACCAAATATACCTGAACCAGTTTGCAAGTTTGAAATGTCATCTGCATGTGACAGTAAACGCAGTAAGTTTGCATGGAGTCAGTTTGCATGGATTCAAATCCTCCACCCCACACCTGCCTTTCAATGCGTTTTGATGATCTTGTGACCGGCCCTCTTAAATATTAACATTACGATTCAGCCACTGTTTGAGAAGCTCAGCAGAGCGCTTCACGGCCTCGTGATTCTGCATCTGGCTGAATCTGTGCTGCAGGTACCTGGGCGGCCTGATCCGGCTGGATCTGTCGAAAGTCTTCACACGCCTGCCAGAACATGATGTTCTCCTCACTGAACTCCTTCTTGAGAAAAGCCTGCATGGGGATAGCACACGGTGAATTCCCAGCGCAATCCACCTGCGACACACACGCGCGCGCGCGCGTAACTGCGGTACGGGTCTCGAGCGCCTTCACCGTTTGTCCTTCAAGGTTATCAATTAATTAATGAGTATTTTTTTTAAGTTGCGGGAGGAAAACGGAGAGCCGGGAGGAAGCCCACGCAGAACAGGGGGAGAATACACAAACTCCACACAGAAAGGCGCCCAAGGCGGGGATCGAACCTGCTCGGGCAAGACCATTCTCTCTGCGATGCGCAGATGTTACCACTGCGCCTACCCTGCTGCCGTGATATCCTATATCAGTAAACAGAGTACGATCGCAAAGCGGGCATCGAGCGACCGTGACGGCGCCGTGCCCGCGTGGCGAGCGCCGCACGTACGGTGAAGAGCTGCAGGCCCAGCGCGTCGTGCAGCAGCCGCTCGAAGCACACGGCCCAGCTGGCCGCGCGGCCCTCGTAGCCCGGCCCGCACGGCATGCTGGGAAGACTCGCATTGCTGTTCAGGCTCTGCTCGCTGCTGCACGGGTGCAGGTCCCGCCCGCTCAGCTCTGCGGGGGACGTGACATCGCGCGCGCAGTTCAGAAGCCGAGCGGTTCGACGCGGTTTTCGTGAACGGTAGCAGAGCGAGCGTCGTTGGAAGATGCTCCCGGCACGTGGGGCGAGACGGGGGACCGAACGACGCGCGGCACGACACGAAAACACGCCGTCGAGCGGCACGGCGCGATAGCGGAAACCTGGGCAGGAAAGTTAAATGTGTGCGTGTACGAGTACAGTACTGTGCACTCGTTTAAACAGACGTTCTTTGAGGTGAAAATTTAAAGTAGTTATCCTTAAAACGAAAGAGCCAATATCCCACATTGGCAAACGTGTAACTCACAAGATAACGACTCCCACGGTTGGTTACACAATTTCCAGACAGCTCAAACTTAGGCGTTTGCTTCCACGTGCCCTGATTGAACAATTATTTTATTTGCACGACAGTGAGTGTGTTGCACGTAGAAATTGGTCAGACTCAAGACCGTGCAGCTTATATCCTGCGATTCAGCGAAACCGCTGTTTTTTAAGAACTCCGGTCAAAACATGATCGTTTGGTGGAACCTGAAGATCCCGGGTTCGAATCCCGGCTCTCAATGTAATTATTGGATTGAGACACAAACAGGGGCACAGGTAGATCAGTGATGATTCCGACTCTTAACAACAGTATGCTTGGCCTGGACATGTCGCCAGAACCCAGGACGACTAAGGACAAGACTAGTGATGGAATGACAGCCAAAGGAGGGAAGTGCTGGAAAGGATTACAATCGTGGAGATGGAGTTATGAGAACAGTTCACGAACAAGAATGAGATGGATTGTGGCATCGTCAGGCCACAAGGGATCATGATCGTACTGAGAGGCCTTCATCCAGCAGTGAACAGACAATGCCTGTTGAAGAATACTGTAATAATATAATACTTTACCAAGGTATCAATACCGTACCACGTTCATAACAACTTACTGTAATAATACCGTGACGGTGTCCATTGTTATTTACAAAAGCTCAAAGCAAGCCTTACATCCTTAAAATTATTTGGGTTCAATTTTAATTCTCAAGAATCGGGGGGTGACAGGCTCATGCAATCTTAGGATTGTGAGACTGCATTGTCATTGGCCCAGATTCAGACAGCCAGATTAACGTTACCTTTAGGGACAATTCTAACCGTTGACTGATCTAAACCTTCCAGACATAAACACGTGTGAAGAGAATGCGTTAAGGTTCAGCAACTCCAAACTCACGGAAAACCCCGTCACATCTCCTCGAGTCGTATTTACGCACGCACGTCACCTGTGATCATGACAGTGCACTGAACGCTACACTAACCAACCGCTCCACTGCAGAACAAGTAAACGCCACGGAAATAAATACTCTGGAGCCCAAGTTCTCAGCCAGTGGGTGGCAGCCCATGCTCTAGACCAGGGGTGTCCAAACTTTTTTTCCTGAGGGCCACATACAGAAAAATATACGAAGGACTGGGCCACTCACAATACAGTTAAGCGCAAATATTATGTGTGGGCCATAGACCATTATATTTTTAGACTTTGATACGTGCCAATTAAAAATGAATGGCGGGCCGCAGTTGGCCCCCGGGCCGTAGTTTGGACACCCCTGCTCTAGACCTAGAGAACACAGTACAGACGCAAGCATAACGACCAGAGCACAGGACACACACTGTAACTCGCCATCATCACATATCACCAAACCACTCATCGTTTATGTACAGTACTCCAAAGCCCCATCCAGTTTGTACAATTTAGCGTTACGAAATATATCGGAGTAGTGCTCTACTATCCCAAAGGAGTACACCCCATCGGTAGACTATGACGGTTGATCGACTAATCCAATCCCTCTCGTTATTGCGGACACCGATACCCCGACACCGATGCGAATAAGAGCGACACAATTTGAACCTGTGGCTTTACAAATCCTGTTTCTCGGAAAATCGCCCCGGCGCCGCTGGTAATACCGCAAACGCTGCGCTTGCGGCTCCTCCGTGGCTCGGCCATGCTCGTCCCAAGCGATCGACCCAAGCGATCGACCCAAGCGATCGACCCAAGCGATCGTCGATCGACCCCGGTCGCGGAGTGAAGAGTCGACCGGCGCGAGAGCGGCGCTCGCCGTTTTCCAGACGAGACGGCAATAAGCTCAGGGCGTGAAATCCGTTGAGAACCGTGTAGGAGTTCCCGGAAAATGGAAATAAAAAAAATGCTCGCGCACAATCACATGAGGGTCCTTTTTATACCGATAAGCACAACTTCCCAAATCAGTCGCCGCAACCCGCAAGTCCGCGGGTTGCCTAGCGACGTGGCCGCACCGTTGGCGTTACGCACGAATGTATAACTCCGTGTTCACGAGCCGCAGAAGGTGGGTACGACTGCTCGCAAGTGAGAAGCTCACCGTGGGCTTAGCGATAGCACCTGCCTGCCTTTTTCTTTGGATTGGAAGGAACGGTGCAAAAATGTAAGTGACTCCTGAAGAAATACATTTAGTGGATTGTAGCAAGAACGTAATCTGACTAAAACAGAAGCAGTAAAAAAAAGCGATGCACAGCACGTTCCATTCAGAAGGCTGACGATGCCTCCAACTCGAGAAGTTAAATGTCGCAAAGGAGATCGGAGGAATATTCGGCATCAGCTATCCCGAAAGAACAGCTATGGAGAAAAACTTTCATAGACCGAGAAGTGACAACCTCCATCATCACAGTTTTGTACTCTATCTCGTGGACTACGTAATAAGTCCGTTCCGTCGCAGTACAACCACACGAGGACACGGAGCTGTTATTCCGTGGTTTTCTTGCTGCGAACTCCTTCAACATGAAAGCGTTTCTTAATAAAAGCAACAAAACATAGACAGGTCGTGTGTGGTGGGGGTTAAGTGTGGGTAACTCCCACCTTCTCCAAGATGTCTGGCCAGCGTGGAAGAGTAGGCCAAGTACCCTATGAACGGGCTCTCTAGAGCTCCCAAGTTGTGCCGTGCGGCTCTCCAATGTGTTTTCGAAGGTTGGACCGCTTTGTTGTTCGGCACAAAGTCCGACGTTGCGCTTCAACGTGCTTCAAAAACGGAAGCTTCTTCGGGAACTGAAAAAGCTTCCGGCGTGTGGAGCGCGAACGTGACTGTGCGTGACTTGAAACTAAAAAAATAAACATTTCAAGCATGTTCGCCAGATGCGCGGACACTGTTGGCCGACCCCAGACTCCCCAACCCTGTGCACTTTCGCTTCCCACTTTAATTCGATGAGACTGAACCCTTGATGGCTTCATGATAAGTTTCAAACAACGCTGAGAAATGCGTACCCAAGCACTCAGCCTTTGCGCATTATGCAGTCTGAAGAGCCGCTATGTGTTTCACTGGTCTTAGATGAGCATCAGCATAAATACGCATGTGACCAGTTGACGGGCAACGGGGATGCAAACCCATGGTCTTCCGACCTGCACTCTTTTTCTGCTAGGATAGATATTCTTTCGTCGTTGAAAGATTTGAGTGTTGATGGCTTTAGGCTACATGGCATTACGGTTACACGTGCCTCAGAAGCGTCACTATCAACCGGCAGTGGAGCCAAAGCAGCAGGATTCTGAACACAATACTCCACTACGGTTTGTTTTTGTGAAAGTGTCTAAATGTGGTCACACCTCGGCGCGTTGGGCGACATTGCGAAACAGCGTCTCTCAACAGGGGAACGTACACGCAGTGATTATTTGAACAAACACATTTTTTACTGAGGAATGTATTTTTCCAAAGGCTGGGAGTGAGGAGGGATGAAGGCTGCACGACACGGAGCGAGTGGGGACAACAGCTTGCTCGGCAGCCAGACTTCACAGAGACAGACGCTCACGGAAGAGGGATGTGGTGAGCGTGGGGGGGCAAGTGCAGGGAGTCGGAAAATGTGGAAGTGTGGGAGGAGGGGGTGGGGGATGGAATTCAGACATTGGGGGAAGCATCGGATACGGGGCACCATTCACTGAGAGGAGGTTAACCATGGTTTTGACAGAAGGCCTTGGTTGCTGGATCAAAAAGCACACCTTAAAACAAATATTAAGACCCATTTGTTCCTTAAGGTTTTTTTTACCGCCTTAAACTGGCCTTTTTATGGTGAATTTGCACTTGGCATTTTATCGTGTTATCATTTTTTCACTTTGAAACATTTGAATTGTTTTATCATTTCACAGTTTTATCTGTACAGTGCCTTGAATTCTTAGGTTGAAGGCACTATACTATTGCAATTTGTTTTTAGAAGTACATGGACTCTTACAGCTGGTGATGTTATCGACCAAATTTTTTTTTAGTTCTGGGAGGACACCGGAGGAACCCCAAGCATAACAGGGGGAGAACACACAAAGTCCACGCAGAAAGGCGCCCAAAGGCGGGAATCAAACCGCCTCGGGCAAGATCATTCTTTCTGTGACGCGCAGACGTTACCACTGCGCCACCCTGCCGCCCATGTTTCCACTGCCGCAGCAGGGGATGGAACAGGCGCCCTCTGGGTTACACACGTCCTGTGCGATGACCAGTCGGCCACTGTGGCGCACGTGGCACGTTGTTCCAAGTGCTTAAGAGTCTGAACCGGGCTCCAATCTTTCCTGGACACACTCATAAATTGTGCTCTAATTGGGTACATCGATATTGTGAAGACACAAACACAATGACTGTCTTTACATGTCAATGCGAGGCACTCGCCAATAGCACTTTGCAGTCAATAAGTCATACGGGACAACATTTTTAGATTCGGCAAACAGGGCCGTGCACATTAACCCATTGTGGGCTGTGCAGGGGTGAGCGAATGTTTGTAAGCGAGCCAGCTTATCTCACGACATTGCGTGCAGAGAAGCGAACACGGCAGAGTTGTCCCACATGTGGCTGCCAGGGATGGACAGTAACAAGGAGACATTCCATCCATCCAGTGTCAGAAACCGCTTAATCCAGTACAGGGCCGCGGTGAGCCGGAGCCTATCCCGGCAGACACAGGGCGCAAGGCAGGGATATACCCTCAATGGGGCGCCAGTCCGTGTATCCTTTCTACTAAACATTGTTTTAATGAACCAGTAGACATTCCATGGTTAATCAAAACAATATTTTGTAAAAAGGATAAATATAGTATAGAAAAGCCAAATAATGCCTGCTGTGCTACGCTCCACTCGTGGTGGCTGCCCATGCTGGAGGACTTCCGGTGGCCAGGTGGAGACCCCACGAACCTACCCAGGGGCTGAGCATCTGCTGAGGATGGGCCCCACACTGTACCATGCTGAGTGTAAACAAAACACATGTTCTATTATTGAAGACAGATTGCGTGGCAGGGTGGCACAGTGATTCCATACGCGCCTCACAGCAAAAAGGCTCCCGGGTTTGATTACTGGCTCGGGTGCCTTTCTGTGTAGAGTTTGTATGCTCTCCCCCTGTTCTGCCCGGGAATCTTTTCTCATTTCCTCTCATGGCTAAAACAAAGTAAACCATGCAATGTTACTGGTATTTACCTGCAAATGACTACGTTGGGATTAAACACGGACTCATCGCCCAAGACTGCGAAAGCTTGGCACGTCCCTCCTGAAAAAGGGTCATTGCTCGAAACGTCACCTATTACATTTTCCATAATAAAGCACTTTTGGGTTTGGTCACGCAAAAAGTAAGTGTCGAATTTGTTTCCTTTTAGGCCATGGATTGTAACCTAATCGTGGGGAGTTTTCGTGTTCCAATGAACCCCAGAGCTACGTCACCTGGAGTCCAGCACTCCTGCTAGGGTCTCCCTTGGTGAACAGGTCTAGGTGGAGGTTCCAGACAAATAACGTTCCGAAGACCCTCCGACTAAAGAAGGCTGGCGCCAGGAAGGGCATCCGTCCGTAAAATTATACTCCAATACACCAACCATTAAGTGCAATTGGCCAACCAATATCAACTTGGATAACAGCCGTTCCAACTGGCAACAACAACATTGACAAAGTGCCGAGTGTCTGTTATCTGTACGTGCGCACCACTGCCAACGCAGTATCGCTAATGTATTGTTGGACGCATTCTGGAAGTGGCCAGAATGCCCGTTCATAAATTACAAAAAACGCGCTACTTTGATAACCTTCATAAAAACGCAAACTATCAATCAATAACAAGGAGTGGAGAAGGTCCCAGAATGAAAAGCCGGCGTGTTTAAATAACCTTGCTTAAACGGCGAAACGGTGCCCACTTGCAGCGTCGCTGTGATATGCTATCTGACGAAACTCAGTCGGACATATTACGCGGGGAAATTACTGCCAGAGCCATCTCTGTGGGAAGTGGAAAGAATTTGATTTAAAAAAAACCCCAACTGATGACTGAATGAACTGATGACAATAATCTGGGGCACAGCGGCTTTCTATTTAACAAGCCAGACCAGACGGCTGCGGCATCGCGATCGTAGGCGGCATCGGTTTGAAATATACCCATCAGCGCGCGGCGGGCTTTGTAGGCACGGCCCTCTGGAGAGGAGGTGAGGAGCGGGGTGGAACAGTTACGTACGTGGCTCAGCTTCCAATCCAACCCAAGGAGCGATGCGCTCCAGATGTCTTTAAGCAGATAAACGTGCGCTTACACAGCGCGGGTGGGAAAGCGGTGACAGCGCAGGGTGGACTGAGCCAGGAGTTGTTGTACGTGCCCGCGCTTGTTGGTTGTATTTCAAGCAGATCAGCAAAGTAAACAATTGAGTTCATCCCCGAAACCAAATTGCATTTACATTCATTCATTGTCAGAAACCGCTTAATCCTGTACAGGGTCGCGGTGAGCCGGAGCCTATCCTGGCCGACACAGGGCGCAAGGCAGGGCTATACCCAGGATAGGACGCCAGTCTATCCCAGGGCACCAGGGGCAATTTGATCCACAGGCAAATTAACCTAGGCAGAAGCAGCCTGCTTTTTGACAAGCTGACAATCAAACCCGGGACCTTGCTGTAAGGCGGCAGCGCTACTTACCGCACCACCGTGCCGCCAATGAAATTGTATTAACATAAAAACAATCAAAACAAGAGCAACAAATATAAACGGGTCTAACACATCTGCGTCTTCTTTAAAACAGGTAGATCCACAATTTTGGACACACGGAAATTATACAAGCCCTCACTTAAGACACCGCCATATAATACCAACACTGCGACAAAATGCGACAATTATCCATTGCATGGATGTTCGAGCCATTGCGTTTGGCGCGATTGGAAAATTATTAATAGATTCTCATCCAGAATGATAATACGCTCGCTATCTGTCTTCAAAAATCAAAGTGGCCCTTTTAGCGACTTACCCATTGCAGCTTCTGGTCTCACTCACTTGCAAGGCCACACATCCACACAGCGTCCCTCGGCGGTGGTGTCATGCTGGCTCGCACCACCACTGGACAACTGTGCTGAGCTATTCGAAGACCAGCACGGCACGATTCGGTGTTTGTCTCAACAGTTCAAGAGCCGCCCAGGTCTAGAGTCTCGGCCCCTCCCTACTCCCCCCACCGCCTCCGCACCTCCCTTCCATTCCCTCTGCGCGGAGGGCAGAAATTACAATGCATTGAACGTAGTTATACCGCGACCCTGTATAGGATTAAGCGGTTTCTGAAAATGGATGGATGGATGAACGTAATTATCGGGGCGGCACGGTGGCGCAGTGAGTAGCGCTACCACCTCACAGCAAAGGATCCGTGTTCGAATCCCGGCTCGGGGGCCTTTCTGTGTGGACTTTGCATGCTCTCCACGTGTGCGCGTGGGTTTTCGCCGGGCACTCCCACAGTCCAAAGACATGCTGCTGCATGGGTTAACTGGCCTGCTGACTAAATTGCCCCCGGTGCCCTGTGATGGACTGGCGTCCTATCCTGGGTGTGGACCTGCCTTGCACCCTGTGTCTGCCGGGATTAAGTGGTTTCTGATAATGGATGGATGATTCATGATGGTTGGTCGTCGGAGCTCTTCCTTCGGGATGGCCGTATCGAGCTATCTCCCTCTCGCCCTCGCGAAACGTAGGGTCAGGTGTCGTTAGCGAGCACCTACGAACGTCGACACGGCACCACTGACCACACGTGTACCCGTTGACCCCGTGAACTCGCATCTGTTTGTGGAGGGTAGCCCAGGTAAAAATGGTGCATCTCCGTCAGCACAGTGAGCCGGCGGCACAGGTGAACCGAGCCCTGCGGCCGCTCAGTGTCAGGATGGCCAGGTGAGAATCCTGGCTGAGCCCACAATCCTGGATTATAATCGCACTGACTCGCTTTCCCAGTGGCCATTGGAACGTGCCACTAATAGGGGCCGGTGTTCCCTGTTCCCATGTTCCCCTGCCTAGGTTAATGGCCTGCTGACTAAATTACCCCCCGTGCCCTCTGATGAACCAGCGTCTAATCCCGGGTATGGCCCAATCTCTGTACTAACTTGCATACCCCTCCCCGCTGGACAACTGTTACAAAGCGCTACACAGCTCAATGGTTTCTTCCAGATGACGTAAAAAAAGATACGAGGTTTTACTCTTTCTGGCAATAATGCAAGTGTTGAGATCTTAAAACACCAAATACAAATATTTGATTCAAATATGACTGACTCTCGTTCCCAAGGTAGAAGCGTTCACGTCGCGATCCCTGTCAGGTAATACTTGGTGTTGCCTGCGAATTCTACCAAACACTTCGAAGCCGAGGAGCTGAAAGACAACGATGTCCAGAAGCTGACCATCGTGCTTCGAAGAATCGCTGAGAGAAAGAGACCTTTAGCTTATGTATTGATGATGAAAGAGTAGCTCTTAAGATCAAATATCAACTTTTACATTTTGTTCTCTCAACTTAATACATAAATACATTTCCTAAAGTAAAACCAGGTATGCTTGATGACACTACCAGAGGCATCTTACCTCATAACAGAGGAATCTACTGTAATATCGTACCTGCACTGTATTCGTTGCACATGCAATTTGTAACTTAACAAGTTTAACAGGTGGCAGTGGTGAGTAAGCCCCTCCGGTTATTGCTTTGTCTTTCTCTGCACCCTCTGTGATTGACGTGTTATACTCTGTTATTCTTTCATAAGCCGTGCAATTAAAAAGCACGACTAAGTCACTCCGGGTTTCCCACTACCAGATCCAACCTTTGAATACAAACGATAAAAGCGTTTGCACTCACAGCATCATCACTTCCCTAACCACGGTTACCTTCTTGAGAAAACCATCATTGCTATGATGGTTGCTCTTCAGAGCTGTTCTTTCAGGATAGCCGTGTCGAGCGCTCTCCCTCGCGACGTTTGCCTCCCACGTTGGAAGCATCATCAGGCATTGGAGGCGAAACGTCACGAGGGAGAGAGGGAGAGACGGCTATCCCGAAAGAACAGCTCTGAAGAGGAACAATCATGAATCAAGCCCTGAAAACCAACATCAGTACGTCATTACTATGTTACAGCACTGCTCACTGATAACCGGTTATCCAGTAATTATTTTCAGAATCGATAACCCATTCTGAAAGCCAGAAACCTTTACGCAATCCCGGTGGGATCTTAGGAGTAAATATGCTGACTGGTGCATGCGCGCGTACACTGCACGATGGCCTGCCTACGGCTACATAATAAATGAGTATGTAAAAGGAAAAGGTGCAGCCCTGCAATTGCTTGCTCACTCCTCCTGCTGCCGGAAGGGTCTCCATTAGAGGGAGCTCTGGCAGATATTTGGGCTACCCGTCCACACTCACCAGGCATGTGGGAAGGCAGTGGTGGGTGCCCACGCACGACCTGCCGATTAACCAACTCAAGCGTTTGAGAAATTGCTCTCGAGAGCTGCTCGTTCGGGATAGCCGCGTCGAGCGTTCCTCCTCTCTCCGCGACGTTTCGCCTCCCACGTTGGAGGCATCTTCGGGCGTCTGAGAAGCTTCTCAGAAGCACGAAGATGCCTCCACGGGAGGCGAAACGGCACGAAAAAAGAGAAACGCTTGACACGGCTGTGCCGAAAGCGCAGCTATTGAGAGCAATTCTGTCATACATCGAGCCGTGAAAACCTACATGAATAACACAAATGTAATAATTTGCACCGCTAGGTGGATGAAAGCGGAAGATGGCATTGAACCCGTGATCTCCGTGTGGTAACCACTACGCCACTGCAGCTTCCTCGGTTTCTGAGTTTAATATGTAAAATTGGGTCACGGGTGCCAGTGGCTTTATTACCCGGGGGCACCAGAGCAGCCTCAAATTTACCTCACAAACTCCACGTTTTGTTAACCCGGAGGAAACCCACGCGGAACAGGAGGAGCACACACAAACGCCACACAGGAAGCCACCCGGGGGCAGGAATCAAACCGCCTCGGGCAGAACCATTCTTTTATGTGAGGCGCAGATGTTATCATTGCACCACCTTGAGAGCCACTAAAACCAACCGCAACATTAAATAAAAGTCGTTTAGCACAGGTCCTCTCTCTACGTTATTTTTTATTTAAGGTTAAACAGCCACATTCCATTTGCCCTCAATAACACACGTGGCTCATTATCTCATTACAAGCTCACCTGATGTCTTTATTGGTTTGGTCTTTTCCCAAATTTTATCCCGATGACGTATCACGTCACGAGATCAAGAATCCATTCGGAAATCTCTC
>JAZEWU010000012.1:6680738-6706661 GCA_036362915.1 Geotria australis
AGTCAAATGCAATCCACATACAGTATAATCTATATATAATGGAGCAAGTGTCTGTGTGTATGTCCGCACTGAAGGTACAGTCACTCTCGATATACGGAAGGGTTACGTTCTTTAACATCTCTGTTAAGTGAATTTCCGTATATCGAATTTAATTATCCAAACGCATGGCAGCATTTTCAAGGTAGAGAATAGTATAATTTTGAGACGAAACATGTCTGTTAAAGCGAATTCCACTTCCGAATATAAATATTTAGTCCCTAATTACTAATTTCCGTCGTATAGAATTTTCGTAAATCGGGGGATGCCTATACTGGGTTTAAATCCTTAAAAAGTGCACATTTTATCTGCAACACACCAAGGATTTTACGTCTAACTTCAGTTTTACTTCTCACTTATTGATTACTCTGCAGGAACGTCGGAGGACCAGCAATATTCCCAAAAGGACATCAGGCACAAACTCAGGTCAAAGGAGTCATGTCAGCAGACAACATCATCGTTGACATGCGGTTCTCTCCGCGGCCCTTGTGCGGCGCTTTGTGACCCTCGAGTGAAAGTCGTTCTATAACACTATATTATTATTATCGTGTTACACGCTGGGAACAAGATTGCTCATAGGGCGGGTACTCTGCTAGTACTTTTTAATACTTAGCGCTGCGGTTTAGACAAAAATTATTAGCAAAGGCACAGTTAATGCTATGGGAGTGTTTGCATGTCACCATTGGTGACTGGGCTGGGACCGTGAACTCGCTCCACTGGAGAACCCGATCTGCTCACAGGCAAGGTGCCTGTTAGCACCGCGACCCTGTACAGGATTAAGCGGTTTATGGTAAAGGATGGATGGATTATATTTTTAAACGTTCGTGTCACCCTGTATTCATCGCAAAAAGTTACATTTTAAACGTGACTTCTTTCTTTACATCTAAACCGCTGAATATAGAATTTAATAGACACACGTTTAAACTTAGGGTTTGACTTTCTAAAAGAGCCAATGTAGTTTCTTACACAAATGGGGACAATAATGATACATTTATCCATTGGGCAAACATTAATTACTTTTCTGGTGATCCTTAATGAAGCCCAGTTGAAGTTCACTGACATAATCAAAACTGCGCTGTCTGCTACTTCCATGTTTCTCTTTTTTTAAATATTTTTTTACCTCTCGGAACACGGTGTGACTTGACATCACTCACAATCCGACGCGTTATATAAGGACTGGGGAAATGCTCCTGAAATATTCTGTAGTAAATCTCGGCTAAAGGCTTCCCATCCCTTTGACTATGTCGGCCGGAGGTCAAAGCCAGTCGCTGGAAGAGATTTACTTACAGGCTTCACTTCCCTCATATTCAATCTCAATCACACACACACCCTGCACTCACAAGTCTCAATGATGCCCGCCAACAACAGCTCACTCAAGCCAGGCGGCATGACAAGAGACTGCTTTGATACGTAATGAAAGTACAAAACCGATGGTTGCTCTTCAGGGCTGTTCTTTCGAGACAGCCGTGTCGAGCAATCTCCCTCTCTCCAACGTGGGAGGCGAGATGTCGCGAGGGAGAGAGGGAGATCGCTCGATACGGCTATCCCGAAAGAACAGCTCTGAAGAGCAACCATCATGAATCGAGCCGTGAAAACCTACATCAGTACAGTACAAAACTGTTCTCAAAAATAGAACTGCGATGGACTGTTGTCCCATGCTAAAGATACAGCCTGCCTTGCACCTTGTGTCTGCTGGGACAGGCTCCGGCCCCCCGCGACCCTCTATGGGATTAAGCGGATACTAAAAATGATGGTAAAAAAAATTGCATGAAATTACCTTGAAAACTAAATTTTTCACTCTTCCTCACTTAAACCTTCAAACATAACGTTCCCCACCTAATTTCCACTCGGGTGATATTATATTATTATTATTATTTACCACTGCTGTGAGATTCTCTCCGTTTTCTATCAGAGGTATTCAATTAACGAAAATAATGGTGTATGTGTGATTACACAATATGAACACGGTACTTAACAAAAAACGAATTCCATGCCTGCTTGAAAGAAGAAGAGAAAACATCAATTCTCTGCAGGACACAGATGGCTTATTCACAAGGGGAGACTGGTTCATTTCACCCACAGCACAATACTCCACTCCACAATGTATTATACGTGATACTATACAATACTATACACAATACTGGATACAGAATTATACATGAAACAAGGCTGTACACCACACGAACCTCTGCAATAATGCGCACAAATTAGAGAGGCCGCTGCAGATGAATGCATTCGTGTTTCAAACGACCGTTTTGTTTAAATTACAAAATCACAGCAAACACAAGTGTGTTTGAAATGCAAAATACTTTACAGAATTATTTGAAAATACCAAAGACAACTACTGAATACTCCAAATGTAATTTAAATGCAGTCCACCGACCTCATGACCATGGGAAAAGGGGGAAAAGACACATGCGTCATCCCTGTGCAAGGACCACGTTTCACCTCCCACATCAGAGGCACCATCAGGCGAAACGTCGCGAGAGAGCGAGGAGGAACGCTCGACACGGATATCCCAAAACAGCAGCTCCTAAGAGCAATACTCACACATCGAGGCATGAAAACCGATATCAATACACTCACAAGAGTATTACGCCAGTTGGAGGAGCCGACTTTTCAAAACATTCCCTAAATTTCCCAGGAAATAGAGACGCTTAATTAGCTAACAGCCCAGTTCCACCACTAATTGGGGCGATTTTCCCATGACCCAGTGCATATTTTCACACACTATTTTGTCAAGATAATTAAAGCTTACGTGATGACAGTGAGATGCATTTGTCCATACTACTGTAATTACTGTACTGGAAATGTAATGTACTATAGACACACTGTACATCCTTCTTTCCCCACACCAAAAATGTACGATCGCCTGCGAGGCATTCCTGAAACGTATTCAAGACTGAGAATCGCTTACTAAAGCTGTTCTTTCTGCTTGGACCAGGATTTCTTCCTCGTGTACTTTTGGGAATATTACTGGCTTTCTGAACTTTCAAAACAGGGTGAAAGGCAGGGCTACACTCGTGATGGGATGCCGGTCCATTGTAGGGCACTGGGTGCAATTTAGTCAGCAGGTCCATTAACCTCGGCAGCATGTTATTGGACTGTGGGAGGAAACCGGAGTAGCCGGTGAAAACTCACGTACACATGAGCTGAACATACAAACTCCAGACAGAAAGGCACCTGAGCTGGGAATCAAACCCAGGCACTTCTTCCTGTGAGGCGGCAGAACAACTCACTGCACCACCGTGCCATCCACCGAAATGCCCCCTCTCATTTGTAATCTTTGTTTTATGTTCCTATTAAATGTACACTATTATAAGAATATTTGAGCAGATAGAAGTGACAGGAGATTAAAATTGTTGTTTCCTTTGTGAAGTCGAGATGACTGTTTGACACGGCTATCCCAAAAGAGCAGCTCTTGGGAGTAATTCTGACACATCGAGCCATGAAAACCTACACCACGACAGGGAATTAGTCCCTCATAAACAATAATAATACAATACACTTAAGATAAAGGAGTTATTATCCAAGCGTTCACAGCCATAAGTGACACGAAATGGCAGCAGGTCCATCCTATTAGAATCATAATACTATTGCTCAGAGGCACGAGAAAACCATACAGGCATGGGGAAGGCAGCCACGCAGTAAACCAGTGCCAACATTTACCAAACACTGCGTGATGTATGTTACTTTATCAGCCAATTAGAGGGTTTTTTTTAGTTATGGAGCGAAACGGGCGAGACGGGAGAACCCGGAGGAAACCCAGGCAGAACAGGGGGAGAACACACAAACTCCACACACGAAAGGCGCCCAAGGCGAGAATCGAACCGTCTCCGGCAAGACCATTCTTTCTGTGAGGCGCAGACGTTACCCTGCCGCCCATGGCGTTCCTCACACGAACATCAGATTAGAGAAGTTTCACGGGACCGGCGTTTGGGAGTAAACAGGAAGCGTAAACCGGCAATGTGTTCCCTCCCAACCGCCAGAGTGCGTGTTTGTCTAATTGCACCTTTGTGGAGGTATGTTTGTGCGTTTACCTGACATATTACTGCACGTTTCGCTGTGAGTTTGTATCTTATGTTTTGTATATTCCACGACTGTACGTGTGCATGCACTATTGTAAACAGTGTGTATGTTCATGTGTGTGTGAGGAGGAGCGGTGGCTCTGTGGTTAGCGTGCTGGGCTACAAACCTGGTGACCCGAGATCGAATCCCGCTCGCGGCCAACGGCAGTGATGATTTTCTGAACCGATCCTGGGTCTCCCCTCGGTCGACTCAGCCTCAAAATGAGTACCTAGTGCGGTGTGTCAACATTGCCACTAGGGATATAAAGGCGGCCGGGCGTGGGGCTGTCACCCACCTCCTCGTGTGCCGTGTCGACCTTCATAGGTGCGACTCGCAAACGGCACTTGACCCTGCAGTCTGTTAAGGCTACACGGGGGATCTTTGTCTTTGTGTGCGCGCGTGCGGATGATGTTGTGTGGATGTTGTGTGGATGTTGCTGGTGGATGCTGCGATGTTCTTACCTCCATCGGACGCTGCCGCCGACTGCAAGAGAAGAGATAGAGACATGAATTACAGTCGCTGCCTTGAAGCGGGCAGGTGAGAATCGTACAGTGACATTTCACAGCACGGTTTAAAGACCCGGCTCATCCAAAGCCCCCCTCTCACCCGCGCACACACACACACACTGGGCTCACAGCTCGCTGCACAGACACAGCAGCAGAGTTAATAGGTGCAGGCACATGGCCACTCTCCCATGAATATTTAACAACGCTCCAATTTTGTTTTCTACTCAAAGCGTGCCCCCACCCACCGTCTCAACCCATCCGCGAACCCACGACCACTTTCAGCCATCCACGCACCATCACCACCTCAATAAATACACCCACCCACCACCACCTCAACCCACCCACCACCTCAAATCACAAACCCACCCACCACACCACCTCAACGCTGACAATAACACATTTCCCCCCAACAATCTGCATCAAATAACGCATTCAGCGGCCCCCCTCCCGATGTGGCTCAAGCCTCCTTCCTACTCCTCCTCCGGCTCGTGAACAATGAATGAGTGCATTGGGGCATCATCTGCTTTAGTGCTCAGCCGCTAGAACAGAACCCAACATCGCAGCCCCAACATCTTGCAAGGGACGCACGCGGTGCCAATGTTGCCGGAGATTTTGGGCCGCATAGAGGGCCCCACTGTACTCCACCCCGAAGGTGACATCATAATTACGGAGTTAATGAGCGTCAATAAGCCGACGTTAAACCGCAAAGCGGTGGAACTTTCCTCCACGTAACTCGGTCGCGTTCGGTCAAGTGTTGCGCAAACGGCGCGCACACACGCTTCGTGTTTGTTTTACCGACGGTGATGTGCGTTGCTGAAGTGCAATTTTTTGGCTCGGGTTTGTAAAGAAAACGCTTTTGAGGGTCGCCGAGGCTCACCGAAGCTATTCTGGGAGCTCTTGCATTGCAACATGGTGTAAAGTCATTAACTGCTGCTTTCGTTAGTTAATTATCAGTACCCGCTTAACCCCGGAGAGATTCGTCGGGGCCCGGGACCTATCACGGCGGCAAAAGATGTAAATGTTTATTGTTCCAGCAGAAAATACCCAGTGAACTTGCAAGCTCTGGAAGCGGGATTCCTGCGATACAAATCCATGTATTACATCATCGACTGGCCTCCCCTTCCCGTGGCAGTGTGTCATGGGTAAAAATATGCTTGGGAATAAATAATTCTGCCAGGTTGAACCAGGTTTTCACCGTAACCACATCAACCCATCAATCATACCCGAGGGTGTGTGGGCAAAGCTGTGAATCCAACGTCACTTCCCCAATCGACGCTACACCACAAGCAGCGTAAGCATGGCCAACAACATTGTCTTACGGAATAAAGCTGCACGACAATTACATATTAGGGACGGGAGGCGAAAGATGTATCCACATCAGAATAAACTGATTAAAGATGCATTCAGATCGTACGGGAGAAGACGGGTGTACAGACGACCAATCTCTTCTGACAATAACTGTTATACAATCCACTCGACAGACCTGTTTTGTTTTCCAAAAGCCGCATTCTTACATTTGGTGACTTTTGAATTTGTACATCCTGTCTGTATGAACATCGTGTCATCCCTGTGTTGTATATCCCTTGTGACGGGTGTCATGAGACCCGTCTACATCCCGACAAGATTCTGGCAAACTAGTGAGCGATCACAAACGACATTGTCCGCGATTTGATAACGTCGCTACGGAGGACAGAACAGCATGTCCCATTCAGCAGCGACGGATGATGCGGTAGTGTGTACCGCACGCTAAGTCGGTACACACTGCCGGTAGGGTGTCGTGTCAGCACGTGCCACTGGACCGAGGCAGCGTGCCTGGTGGCAGCCGATTGACACACGTTGTCAGCACGAATGCAATACCTGCCGGATGAATGCCAACTACTGAAGGACTCGTATGAAGTGAGCTAAGTAACTCAGATTCGGCTCTAATTCACTTTTAGTGTCCCGAGGGGGATCAAGGTAGAAGCGTTCCTGTCAAGTATTACCTGCAAATTCTATCAAACACTTTGAAGCCGAGCTGAAAGACAACGATGTCCAGAAGCTTAACAGATGCCAGAAGCCCCTCAATCTGGAACAAGAAGAGAGGCCCAATGCCTGCCTTTAAGGCCAGCACTTACTATTATATCTCTAAATGTTGAAGGGCTGTCTGCAACTAAAGAAGAATTTGCTGCAATGGGAAACTGTCATATAACCATCACGCTTCGAAGAATCGAACAGAATTCGAAAAAAGTGTCCCGGGGAAGACTTACACATTTCCCAGAGCTGTTACCTCGAAAAGAGGGCGATCCCGGGATAAACCGGACCAGGCTAGAACACTGAGTACGAGATGCCTCTATCTACACTCCCACTAACACCCTGCAATTGCTATCAGCCGCGTTCATACCCAGTGCCTGCTACGGAAGGCTGCTCCGCACACCTGCAGCATTTGGCTGATGGGCTACGTGGCATCGAACCCACACTTCTTCTCAGTTGCCCTGTGTCTGCCTCAATGTTTCACTCACCAGCAGGGGTGAAACTAAGCTGGGTTGGGTGAATCTCAACTGGTATTTGAACCCGCAACTTCCGCTCGTCCGTTCGAGTCACCCCCCCTAACCGGAGTGCCGCCGCGGGGCAGATTATTAAGTAAATATGAAATTCAGTTGCAAAACACGGGCATGAAACGGATAGCGTTACTGTAAATATGTGCACGGGGAGCGCAAGACGTCAGCGTAGCGCGGATCATGGACAGGCGCCACTCCAGACGCGGGATGTCAGAATAATAATATGATAATAATATATATTTGTAACGCGCGCATAGTCTCCAGGGCGCGTTGCACACGTTGATTCGGAGGCGCGGAGCCTGGCTCAGTCGGTTTGTTGTGAGTCGGTGAAGAGGTCATGTGATTGTCGTTCTGCATCATCATCACCTTGTATGTACAGGGTCATCAAAAACAGACGCTCTAAGTTTGAATTTCCTACATCCGCCATTCTCACTCCGGTGGGTCGCGACCGGTTCGTGGGTCGGTATGGAGACCATACCCAAGTGGGCCGAGTGAGTCACGAGGTGCAAAAGGTTGAGAACCTCTTGCCTATGTTGAAATATATCACTTACAGCACAGGTTGTGTCGCAAGAATCCCGTACAGAGCTTGCAAGCTCACTGGGTATTTTTCTGCCGTAATAAACATCTGTCTATTAATGACATCCACTTCGGCGGGCTGTTCTCAAACACGAAGGGGCCACGCGCCGCTCTGACAGACATCCCAGTGGAGTCTTCGTCTCAAGACGCGACATCAGGATAAAATAAGGGAGGGGGGGGGGGCAACAAAATTACAACAACAAAATCGATAGGAAAATAGTTGTACTAACTCATCTAAACTCGCTGCCATTAACTGGTGTGAAAAAACAAATAACATCGCTTGATGCGGCCGTGGAAAGCGGCGCCGCTAAGTGCTGCTCGCATTCGCACATGCTGCCCCGCCGCCTTATTGGGTGCTGCATTTTAAACTGAGTAAATGGATTATTTCCGGGCAATGCACGAGGGCGTAATTGCGTTGATAACAAAAAAAATGTCGGCAGGCGTGATCGGCGAGCGAATCGTGTCGATCAGGCGACGGAGCAGCGGCTTACCGTGACCGCCGCACTTTTCGCCGCAAGCATCGCGCAACAACGAGCGGTGTGTGGAGGCTGTCCGCGCAGACCCTTCGTGGAACCGCGTCCAATTCACAAACACGAGCAGGCGATACATTCTCCCTGCTTACTCGCGAGACGCGCTCGTTCCGCGCCGGAGAAACCCCGCAGGCGGAGAGCGGCGGCGCAGCGACACACCACGTGGGTTCTTTGGCGCGACCGCCGACGTTTCGTTCCACGTGCCTCGTTGAGAATGCCCCGTAACTTGCAGCAAACAAAGATCCCCTGTATAGCCTTAACGGACCGTAGGGTCAAATAATAATAATATCATGAGAATATAATAATATCAATTTATATAGCGCCTTTCACCCGAGGGTCACAAAGCGCTGCAAATGCTGTTCGCAATAACTTACGAAGGGCAGGACGGCATTTTGGACTATTTTATTTGAAAAATGTCTGCAATGCTACGTGTAAATGTTTTTATTGTTTGTTGGTGGATTTAAATATGGTTATTTATGAATCTTGTATATATTTTAATTATTGTCAGCAAATCGCATGATTGTTGTGTCGCAGGAGTTCCCGTCAAGAGCTTGCAAGCTCACTGGGTATTTTTCTGCTGTA
This sequence comes from Geotria australis, assembly GCA_036362915.1. NCBI lineage: Eukaryota > Metazoa > Chordata > Hyperoartia > Petromyzontiformes > Geotriidae > Geotria > Geotria australis. The sequence continues at coordinate 6,689,574 of JAZEWU010000012.1, forward strand.
ATAATAAACATCTATCGCCACACCCGGCCGCCTTTATTTCCCTAGTGGCAGTGTTTACGTACTGCACCAGATACCATAATAATTTGAGACTGACTCGCGGTACGCGGTGGAACCCGCAAGCCCGTCGGAGAGCGGCGCGCGGCAGCACAACGGCGACGAGCAGCGCCGAGGCAGCGCTATCGCGAGGTTAGGGACGGGTGAACATTCCGCGGAAAGTCGGAACTCGGCCTGTGGGGCCCAGCGCTGTGGGGCGGCCCGTGCAGTGACAAACCGTCTTGTCTCGTCAATGTCACCAGCCGACTCAAAAAAGCACCGGCAAGGAATTCGGGGAGGGAATCTTGTGCCTCCTCTGACCTCCGATAGCCGGTCGGTCCCGGTGAGAAAATAATGCCCTTTTCCAGGCGGTAGAGTGCTCGGCGGCTCGTGGGCTTGCGGAAAGGGTTTTGCAGGTCACAACACGTGTGTGCAGGAGTTGCTCCTAGCGGCGGTAGTGTAGCGATAATCGGCACTAGACTACAAACACAGCGAGCCGGGTTAGATTACCACTCACAGCCAATACCTGTGACGATTATCTGAACCCGTCGTGGGCCTCCCCTAGGTCGACTCGGCTTCAAATGAGTATCTGGTACGGTGTGTAAACATCGCCACTGGAGAGACAAAGGTGGTTGGGCGTGGTGCCGGCCACCCACTTCCTCGTTTACCATGCCGGCGTTCACTGGTGCTTGCTAACGGTACTTGCCCCTACAGGCTCCCGAGGCGATTCGGGGGATCTTTGCCTTTATCTTTGTCTATACATATACGCGAGCGCAGCTGCACATACAGGCAGCGGTTAGGGCAACCTAATACACGCGCGCTGAGAAAGACTCCGACACATTGTGAAAACATCCTGCGGCGAACACGGAATGCTGCCGCATGTGCGTGCGTGTTATGGACTGGGATCCGAGTTCGAATCCCGCTTACGGCCAACGCCAGCGACGATCTTTTTCCGAACCGGTCTCGGGCTTTTCCCTATGTCGACTCAGCCTCAAATGAGTACCTCGTTCAGCATGTAAACATTGCCACTAGGGAGACAAAGGCGGCCGGGCGTGGTGCTGGTCACCCACCCCCTTGTGTGCCGTGTCGACCCTCATAGGTGCTCGCTAACGACAGTTGCCTCTACAGTCTGTTAAGGCTATACGGGTGATATTTGTCTTTGTATTTATCTTGGAATGGGACCTAATTAGCGGGCTCCGTCCAGGGACGGCTTTTAGGCACGAGAGTTATGATGCCATTCGCGGAGGAAAAAACAGGCTTTGCCCAATTATTTTCCGGTGGAATGGCACGATAATTACTCGGTAAATATAGAACGACGGCGAAGTGTTGGAGACCAGACTTGATGGAAGGAGTACAGGCAGTCGCCGGGTCACGAACGTGTCCCGTTACTGGGTTCCGTTCGCTTGTCGATTTGTTCGTGAGTCGTAAAGCAATGTGTTTAATGTTACGCTGTCCTGTATACGAAGATAGTAGTGCACTCGATGCTTTCAGGATTTGGACATTATTTACACTCTTGTACACATGTATAGTTTATAAAACCAAAAGTCTGAAAAATAATATTTTATGTTATACGGTATACTGCATGAAATATGCCGTATACGGTAATTAATAATATCTTACAGGAGCTCATTCGCAAGTACGAGCGTTTGTAAGTCGGATGCTCATAAGTATTCTAAAGGTCAAGAGGTCATCACACCCATATCTGGCGATGCCGGCACACCTTGCCATCGCTTTCCTTTCCTAAGATTCAGTATTTTCTCCAAATTCAGCATTTGACCTCAAGGTCCCCTCTTAAAGTATCCCACCATCTGGCCTTAGATCTCCCCTTTGCTCCCCGCCCCCCGGTGCCCTATGCAGGGCCCGCCTCGCAAGCCTGCCCCCCCCCCACCCCACCCCTCCTGCCTCCCGCACACGTGTCCAACACATCACAACCTCGTCTTCCCGATCACCGCTGCAACCCTCTCTTACCACGTGCTACTCCGATCTGTCGGGGCGCATACCCGAGCCGTTGACGTACATTTTCACGGCTCGATGTATGGGAATTGCTCCGAAGAGCTGCTCTTTCGGGATAGCCGTGTCGAGCAATATAGGGCCCCAGAGCTTGGGTAGTTGTTTGCACTGGTGCTGGCTGCCATCTTTTCCACTTGTCTGGTTTGCCCTGATTCATTCTAACTCTGAGAGTGAACGAAAACTTTGCACATTACATTATAAATAATAATTGTCATTATTGCTATTTTATGCTGAAGAAACCCAGCTGTGACTCAGCAGTCTGACGATCACAGTCAATTCTCCTCATCCTGCATCGATTCTGCTCATCTTGGATAGGTCGTGACTAGAGCTGAGACGATCATTTGACTGATTCAACTGATCGACTCAGGGCTGCAATCGACTTCTTTTTTGTGGTCGCTTGCTCGCGCCCCTTTTAAATCCACTCGCACATCCTGCCTCCTGAAGGCAGGAAACCCCCGAAAGCCATGCCCAGTGCGACGTGGCTGAGGATGCCGGTAACATCACCAAGAACTGCCCATCCATCACCTCCTGTTCAACGGCACACGTGGGAACAGGGCTTTTAAAAATATATTTTCTCGTTATCCAATTAGTTAGACACCACACGATGATGCTTCCAACGTGGGAGGCGAAACGTCGTGAAGGAAAGAGGGAGATCGCTCGACACGGCCATCCCGAAAGAACAGCTCTGAACAGCAACCATCATGAATTGAGCCGTGAAAACCTACATCAGTACAAACCGGTAAATAAAAAGCAGCGTAATCGATTCCTTAAGTAATTAGATGGCCCAACTCCAGTTATGACGTTCTCCCGCTGCACATTAAGACTACCCTGTCGTTGGTGATGTCACGTGGCTGCCGCAGTTGCATCATGCTGCCGCTTCCCATGTGACTGCGTGATAATGTCCGTGAATGTGGTAATGCAGGGGCGAGATGTGTGATAATCTTATGCTCGTGCCAGTGTCTGGATGGTGGCGATAGAGAGTGCTTGCCATCGGGCCTTAATTGGTCATTAACTCCCATCGCCGGTTCGTGACAAAGACCGGTGCCGTTCTGCTCTCTTGTCCCACTTGTGCCGCTGACACCGTGACCTCGATTTGCTGTTACGTGTAATTATTGATACGAAACCGCGGTATAGTTTTCATTTCATTTACAGGCCCTTGTTAGAGAGCTGCTCTTAAGAGCAATTCGCGATAGCCGTGTCGTGCGTTTCTCCTCCTTCCTTCACGATGTTTCACCTCTCACGTTGGGGCCATCATCAGAACTGCTCGACACGGCCAAAGATGAAAGTAAGCCGGTACAGTCCGGTACGGCATACCGGTAAGAAAGTGACCAAAGCATTCAGTAGAATACAATTGGAAAGGGGGTTGTGACATGACGATACCGGTATGAAATTTAAATGACTTGCACCTCTAGACATGACTATCACAAAAGAGCAGCACTTAAGAACAATTCTCATACGTGGAGCTGTAAAAACGCTACATCAATACAGGCCCTTGTCAATCCACTGCTGAATGAAGGCCTGATAATGCTCTGTCAGTCACACGGATTGCGTTGCCGTAATCCACCAAGGTGGTGAGTGTGGGTTGGTGAAGTTGTGGTGGGACATTACCCGCCACCGACATTATCAGTGGCCAGGAATAAAACCATTTCTCCAAGTTCGTGGCACTGTCCACAAACCACCGTGCCAACGCCATACCCCACGCACGTCCATTATCCGAATAAAGGGTCAAAATAATAATAGCATTTATAGAGCGCCTTTCACCCGAGGGTCACAAAGCGCTGCACAGGGCTGTGGAGAGAACGGCACGCCAACAACGACAGAGCCTGGCAGCTCAAACGTCAGATTTTGTGTTTGAACATATCACCCAGGGACAGCGGGTGGCGCAGTGAAATAGCGCTGCTGCCTCACAAGCAAGAAAGGACCCGGGTTCGATTCCCAGCTCGGGTGCATTTCCGCGCGGTGTTTCCACGTTCGCCCCATGTCTGCGTGGGTTTTCGCTGGATACTCCGGGTTTTTTTTTAACCCACAGTCCAAAGATATGCCGGCTGCCTAGGTTGATTCCCCTCACCAAACTGCCAACGGTGCCCTGCAATTAACTAGCATCCCATGCTGGTGACGTCCCTGCCTTGCGCCCTGGGTCTGCCAGGATATGCTCGGGCTCTCCGGGACCCTCTACGGAAGTAGGCAGCTACTGGTAACGAATGAAGCATCATCAACGTGGGAGGCGAAACGTCGCGAGTATGGATGGATGGATATTTATTATTAAACCATAAAAATACCCAGTGAGCTTGCAAGCTATATACGGGACTCCTGGGACGCAACAAACATGCGAGTTGCCGACAGGGAGGGAGATCGCTCGATGACACACGGACTATCCCGAAAGAACAGCTCTGAAGAGCAACCGTCACGAATCGAGCCGTGACAAACCTATATCGGAGCGCGCCTCCCGTCGCGAGTCTGGAGCCGACTAACGAGCGTCATTTCACACCCGCGCTCCGTCCGCTGCCGCGCGTCGAGACGGAAGCCTCCGGAGAGCCGGCGCGCGCTCCCACCCCGCCGCCGGGCGAGAACGATCCGTTGAGAGCTGAGCGGCGGCCCCGAGCCGGCGGGCGGGCGGCGTGGAGCACGCGACGCTGACGCGCGCTCGCCGGCACGACAGCTGCGTGCGCGCAATCGGATTCCGCGTAATGCGCCTAATGGCCGACGCTGCTTTCAAACAAACCGCGTTACGCGCGCTAACGCAATTCATCGGCCGCGTCTCGACGGCCCGGAACGGCGGCGAGGAGGAGGGGTTGGCGGGTGGAAGCGAGGGACGCGATCAAAAAGGACCGTTAAGTGCCAAACCGGGGGGGGGGGGGGAAACGTTTTAAATACACACGCGCGGGAGATCAGAAACGGAAACGGGAATCAAATCGCACGGGCTTCGATGAAGATGTATTCCGTAACTGGCCGGCCGCGCGTAAACTGATTAACATGCACGCACACCGCGGGATGTTTGCATAGCGGAACGGGCATGTTTTAGGAATTAGCCGAAAACAATTTGGAAGATCAATCGGCGCGATGTTGCCGGCTATGATTTGATTTCAGAAGCAACGACGCTCACGAAACCGAGCGAAAGCTGAAGAAGCGTGCAGACAAGCGCTGGGGAGGTGTGCGCGTGGAAATCCGCGGGTAGAACGTGCAGCGTGTGGGTAAGGACACGTCTGTACAAGGAATGACGGCCCGTGGACAAGACTGGCGATGGAATAAGAGCCAAAGGAGGGGTGTATCTGAGAGGGCACCCAATGTCGAGACGGAGGGGTCGTCACATCGCAAGACCACGAGGGATGCGGATGGCTTGGAGAGGCGTTCATCCAGTGGGCCGACAAACGCTCGTAAATTCACCATCATGATCAGTACCCGCTTAATCCTATAGAGTGTCGGCAGAAACAGGGCGCAAGGCACGGATAAACCGAGGATTGGATGCCAGTTCATCGCAGGGCACCAGAGGCAATTTATTCAGGCCAATCAACCTAGGCAGCGGCATGTCTTTGCACGGTGGGAGAAAATTAGAGTACCTGGCGAAAACCTACATTCAAGAAAACTCCACAAGAAAACTCCACACAGAAAGCCACCTGAGCCAGGACCTTCTTACTGTGAGGCAGCAGTGCTACTCACTGTGCCACTGTGCCGCCCCACTTAAAAATAATAATTATTATTATTCCTATGATAGGAGAAAGCCACAGGCAAAAGAGGACGACCCGAACCAGCCCGGAGTGGAGAGTGCACGACGGTGGTGACCTCTGCAATTCTGCCGCATACGCGTGCCAGTGTTCCCCAAAGTGCTTCCAGAAATCCCACAGCCGCCCATGTCCAAGTAAACAAACACAGGTTCAACCACCACCGCAGCCTTTGTACGATGTCCTAACTCCTTAAAAACACAAACAATATTATCACAAACTCCACTCGTAATTCATCGCCGTTCACCGCGGATCAATGCCGCGGCTTTCCGCGAAGGTTTTCAGCAGTTGGCTTTCCGCGCCGCCTCGATGATCGTGAGGCAAAGCGACAAAATCGTAAAAAAAAAAACTGGCAAAAAAACCCGGCAAGTTCTGCAGTTGGCACCTGCAGCAATGCCGTCGATGACTCAAAGCCACCGTAACATCTGTTGCAAAGAATGTCGCTCACGGATTGGACCGTTCAGCCATAACCGCACACACAACAGGAAGTAAACCAAGTAAATAAATTAAACATCTGTTGCGTGATCTTCGGCCATGAGGAACACAACAGCAAAAAAACGCAGCAGCCGGCAACGCTTTGCAATCGACAGAAGAGGGCGGCTGCGCACGGAACAACCCGGAGACGCACCGGAGACCGCTGACTGCTTTTGAAACACTCCTCCGGACTTCACCGATTACCTTCCTGTACTGTATCATAATTATCCTTTTTTTTTCCATTTTGAGACCTTTAGGCGGGATGCTCTTTGAGATCTGTGAGCGTGGCGGCTCTAAATGCTATTTCCAATCTTCCCTGCGAAACCTGCTTCACACTCTGATGTAGGTTTTCACGGCTCGATGCATGAGAATTGCTCATAAAAGCTGCTCGTTTGGGATAGCCGTGTCAAGCATTCCTCCTCTCTCCTGGCGTCTCCAATGTGGCAGGTTAAACGTGATGAAGGAGAAATGATGCATGGATGTTTATTATTGCAGCAGAAAGTACCCAGTGAGCTTGCAAGCTCTGGATTCCTGCGATACAACAAACGTGCAAATTAACCAACATAAACAGGGGACACTCGACACGGCTATCCTGAAAAAGCAGCTCTTGAGAGCGATTCTCTTGCTTCACGCTAACGTACAACAAAGTTATTTACTCCACTGCATCGACAGAAACTTCGAGCTAACTGTAGTAACTTTGAAATCGTGCGGTGAGACACCAGTCCACAATATTGGCACACGATGGCCTTGCAAACCACAGCACATTTTTTGTTTACGTGGTTAAGCCATGCGCATGTCCACACCATTTCAAACATGAGAAGTAAAAAAAATCTAATTTAGATATTCCTGTGAAACCAGATAGCCCAGCCATTTTGGGCTAAATTATCTGTTTGTTTCGGACGCAAGGAGAATTAAAGCACTGCACTACTGCACCGCCAGCGCCAGGGTTAGGATTCAAACCGTGGCTTACAGGTGAGGAGATAAACGTCACCGTAACCGCTGGATCCCAGGTGAAGCAGCACAGACGCAGAGCAGCGCTCGTAAACTTTGACACGCGACAAAGGTCCCCAAGTTAACCCTTGTGGACTTTTTGGGCGGCAGGGTGGCGCAGTGGTAACATCTGTGCCTTACAGAAAGTCCTGCCCGAGGCTGTTCAACTCACGCCTCGGGCACCTTTCTGTGTGGGGTTTGCATGCCTGGCTTTTTGTTGGGTACTCAAGTTTCCTCCCACAGTGCAAAGACGTCCTGCTGCCACTCACCTAGCCACTCACTCGCCCACTCACTCGCCCCAGTTTCCTCCCACAGTTCACAAACATGCTGCTGCTGCTGCCTACGTTAATTGGCCTGACTAAATTTCCCACCGTTGGCCTGCGACAGACTGGCATCGCATCCTGAGTATAGCCCTGCCTCGCGCCATGTGTCTGCCGGGTTAGGCCCCGGCCCACCCACGACACTCTACAGGATTAAGCGAGTACTGACAACGCTGATAAAAACAGGTTCAAAGAAGGCGTCAGGGTTGTTTTCATGTCCTCTTCCCCGGTCCGTGCGGCCCTCAGCAGCTGTGTCCAATCGGCCGAGCCGAGACAGCAGCTGTGGGTACGCGGCCTCGGTCAACCCGCTCTCGGTGACCTCACTCTCCCTCGTACGAAACTCTCACGCCAGGCAAACGGGATATTAGTTAGCGAGCTCCGGTTGTTACGCCACATTCCTACGCGAGTGGCGCGGTCCTGAGTGAGGAAACTGCGGCACTGGAAGTTTTTGTGGTTTTTTTGCGATTTACGAATAATGTTAAATGCGAAAAGGCCACTTTGAAAGGGCGAAGTGGTCGGCATCAGCGCTGGGTTTGGGTTTTTGACGTCATCAATGACTGCACGGAATGCATCGAACTGGATTGAATAACCGATGCCGTGACTTTTGAAAGCAGTAACTCATCCTGATAACGATTTTTAAAATACAAATCATCAGTTAAGAACCGCAGTGTTAACGGACGGGAGTTGGGGGCAGGAAGAGTAATATCTGTCTGACCGGATCGGTCATAGAGCTGAAATGTAACATGGCAACTGGAACATAAACTTCTGGCCATGAACAAGAAAACCCATATGCTGCTGACAAAAATGTACCATGAGCCCTTGCGAAGCATCGTGGGTAATATAGGTGCAGCATGCGTAAACACACATCAATTGACTCAAAGCACCCCAATAGATGGAGGACTGCAGAGCATCTGAAGGCAATAAAGCACTGCTGTTGGGGAGAGCATCAGTGAAGAATCACTCGCTGCAGTTATGGAGATTATCGGGAAACGTCTGGAAGTGGTATTGGATGCACAGGTACCACATATTAGACATTTTTGACGTAAATCAAACCTCTCGTGCTTCCGTCGGCATCGTGATAGTAAGTGAAATATTTCGATAAATATCGGCGATTCAAGAAGCCGGGGCATATTTTGTCGGTGACCCTTTATTCCCGAATGTAATCATCGGTAAATATGCGAGGACACGCATGTGATCGATGGGTGCACACGGGGCTAAAGGCAATAAGTGTGATCCTTCAGAACCCTACGTCTTCCGCGAGAGTGGTAACGATCCGTTTGTCTCCGGCAGAGTGGCTGCAAGCTCACGCGAATGGGCCCACACTCGTGCACGGACCTGCATGTACGAGACCCAAATGCTGACGACATCTCTCCACACTTATGGCAAGCAACCTGATGAAGCTGGTTGCAATTAACAGCGAAACGTCATACTCTTCTAAACGCGAAGGCTTTCGTGACCAATGCTATCCATAGTCTAGCTCTTTTCATGAGTTATGTCGCGTAAAAATAAGTGTCGTAAACCCGCCTCCACCCTTCACCCAATTCGTGACTACTTCAGCACACCGCTATGTTGGAGAGCGAACCCACGACATTTACAATGAAGCTTTTCAATCGCATGGTAAATGTTGTGGGTTTGCTCTCTAACACAGCGGTGTGCTGAAATAATAACGAAATGAAAATTGTTCTCAAGAGCTGCTCTTTCAGGATAGCCAATAGCTGCCCCAAAGAGCGGCTCTTGAAAGCAATTCTCAAATATCGACGAACGAAAACCTAAATCAATAAATTAGTACGAAATTGACACGTTCTGCTCACGCGACACAACCTTACCGGTTAACCGTGTCAGGCGGTGGTGGCGGGTTTACGACACTTTTACTTTTACGTGACCTAACCCGAAAAAAGTACTTTATCGTGTGTAACGTCGGTCGCGAAAGCCTTCGCGCTAAACGCACTCATCTCCATCTCATGTCCGCACGGGTCGTTCGGTGTCTGGGCCCTGACGAGATGACGGCGCCACCGTGCCGCTTGACGCGCCACCCTCCCGCTTTATCCTCTCTCCCCCCCCCCGTGGCCCCCGTGGCCCCGCTTCCATCGCATAAAGGGAGCAGAAGGGTGGCCGCTAACAAGGATCGAGGTGCCGATGTCAATCATCGTCCGATCTCCGCCCCCCCCCGCGCCGTGTGTGAATAACCACAATACAACATTGCGGTCGGGGGGAACTTCCTTTGTCCGTTGCGTACAACGTCGTCTCCACCAACTGCCACCCTCCTCCAGCTTTCTCTGCTCGGTCCCACTGGAGAGAATCGCAAAAAAAGGGGCTTCTGTTGTAGGCGGCGTGGCTCTGTACAGTGCGTGCTTTGCAAATCCCTGCGGTGGCGGCATTTAAATGGAGATATCGCTAGTTATAACCCGCAAGTATATTTTCTGGGAGGCGTTGCACGGTGTTTCGGTGGCCGGCTGTGTTTTTGCACCACGCGATGTGTACAATTTTAAGGAAGGCTCACACGACCCCAATCTGCCACCAGCCTGATGGAGTTGTCATCCATGCATTGTCAAGGTCAAATCCTGGGTGGGGTTCATCGCAACCATTCATCCTTATAGGGTCCATAACATGGGTATAATTTTGTTCAATGTATTGATGTAGCTTTTCACGGCTCAATTCTTGACGGTCGCTTTTCAAAGCTGTTCTTTCGAGATCGTTTGGGGATAGACGATAAATAACTAAACACGTGAGCAGACGAAACATTTTATTCGCATATCTGTCTCTTCACATAAACAACAAAAGAACGTATTACACAACGGCCTTCTGGGAGCGCGTAATATCAGCACTGAAATGCGGAGTTTCCAGCAGCGGCTCACGGGCACTCTTGTGAGCAGCAGACACCCGGACTTGAATGCATGGAGTTATTTATTATTCATGCCCCCTGACACCCTGCCGTTACGGATTAATCCTTCCGTGATGCGAGCGTAAAACTAAAACTGGCTACAAAAACACTGCTGACCACAGTTCTGTATCTCGAGCCGTCCGGACCCATTTGAGATTGGTAGAAGGACTGATGCCCCCGTTACATCTGTGCGCAGGACCGCCTGCGTGTACAACAAAATTCACAGTGTTTCCGAAGGGAAAGATGATCCTTCTTTGGCTCCAGAATGGCGTGAGTCGCTTGAATCCGTTTGCATTGCGATGGAAAACGTGCAGCTATCGTCGGAGCACATTAGCCTCGCGATTGGGCCCGATGCGGCCCATGTGCAGAAAACATTCACGATTGGAATCCGACGGCCGTCCTGATTAATACTGTGAGTGTAATAAGCATCTCTTATATAATGCAGCAAGTGTTTATACGTATGTATGTTCGCACTGAGAGTACCCGGGTCGACACCCTGCCTGCTTCACAGTGGACGTTAAAGATCCCCTGATGTCATTCGCAAGGACACGTCACTGTGTACCGGCATCATAATGCCGATTCGCCAAGCTTGAAAATTACGCCGCAAAAATCACTGTACTCAGCTGTGATTACACAGACACACGCGGCTGCAATGAGCGCCCCCCTCTGGCGGACTCGTGGCCCGGGTCACTCCCGCAAATGAGACTCCCCCTGGTCTCCAAATTCTCACTTTGTTCAACAAAATAAACTAAACTAAAATGATTGGATATTCATGGTCACATGACCAGCTTGCTAGTGAATCCCCTATTATCTGACACCTGTTACTCTGTGCATCCCGGGAGATTCATCCGGGGATTAGTCATCTCCGCATCCCCAAAGATTTGCCGACAGCCCGACGGGACCATTTTATTCGCGTATTGTCCCCCGATCGTTCAGCGGAGACAGACAAGAGCCCGTGTCAGAGGTCGCTTGGGCGCGGACCAAGAGCGTGGCACGATCTCGGCACACACGCAAACACAAAAACCAAAAAACGCGGCCCGTTCGACCGCTCGCCGAGCGCAAAAAAATAATGAGGGCCCCCCTACCCGGAGCCAAACCGCGGTGGCGGCGAGACACAATTGTCCGCGAGCAAATCCGAGTGGAAATATTCTCTTTTTAAAAATCGCGTCCGATCGCCACTTTCTCGCGTGGCTGAACGCGGACAAAGCTGAGGGCCCCCCCCCGTGACGTCAACGTTGTGCAACCGTCGCGAAACCGGGCGGCCCTTGGGGTTGGAACGGGGCGACTCACGCGAACGGGGTGGCCGGCCCCCGGCCCGGCGAGCCGGAGAAACGGTTGCGACACCGCTTCCCGGCTGCTTCCCCGTGCAGCGCGAAACAACGCGTTCCGCAACGCCGGCCAGAGATAACCTTACGGCGGGCCGGTGCCGATACCGACATTTGTGGAAACCTCGGAGTGTGCAAGCGAAACGTCGCCCACACGCAAGTTCCGCGACGCAGATAAGGTTTTGGGAATTTGGGACCTTTTTGCCAGCGGACCGATGGTGAAATGAGAGAAAAGGTTTTGACCTAGCTGTTCTTTTTTCGGCACAGCCGTGTCGAGTGTTCCTGATCTTTCCTTCATGACGACACGTTTCAGCTAAAGCCTGATTATGACTCCCAACGTGGCAGGTTAAACGTCGAGAGAGCAGGAACATTCAACACGGATATCCTGAGAGAACAGCTACGGAGAGCAATTATCTTACTGTACGTCGAGCCGTGAAAACCTCCGTCATTAGAAAGGTTTTACTGTTTCTGGCGATAATATTGCTGTTAAGATGATAAAACACCAAACATACACCTTTGACCAGGTCTTAATGCCAGCAAGGGTAAAGCATTTTCTAATTTTTCACGGCTTTGGGCGTTTGAGTAATTTACTCCTCAAGTTTGACGCTCTGTGAGTAAAAGACCTATTCAGGGACCAAAACGCAACATAGCCCTGAAGCCAAGAGCAATTCGTAAAAATGATCCCGCTTGCACAAACATTGCAGGTATGCGCTAACCCGGAGCCTTGCATTTTTACTGAAATCTTGCATAAAACCTCAGGCTTCCAATGTAATAAAATAACGACAACGGCTCAGAAGAATGAGGAACAGTCGCAAGTTCCTCGGCGAGAATGTTTCAAAGCCGGTTTGGTTCCAAGAGGAACGCAGACTGCGCACCGCGGTTTAGCGGTGCCCGTGACCGGGCGCCCTTCCTGGGGCCCCAGAGATCACATAAGCGTCCCTCCACTGCTCCAAGCGCCTCGTATTTATTTCTGTCGTGCAAAACGCGCGCCGTGTGCACTGGGCCGCCGCGCGTGTTATCGCGCAATACGTGTTTAAGCATTGATGTAAGTTTTCACGGCTCGGTGTACGAGAATTGCTCTCAAGAGCTGCTATTTTGGGATAGCCGTATTGGGCGTTCCTCCTCTCTATTTTTCGCGAGGTTCGCCTCCGACGCGGGAGGCTTGGGCGACGTTTCGCCTCTTGCGTTGGGAGGCGAAACTTCGCGAAGGAAAGAGCAACTCTAAAACGTGAATTATTGTTTGTGCGGTCACCGGTGACCTTGGCGATACGATCGGCTCCCTGCAGCTGCAGCGTTTGGTTGCTGCCATCCGCACCCAGGGTTGCCACCTTCCCTGGTTTTTTCAAGGATCGTCCTTTTTCGAGGAACCTGTCCTGGGAAATCTGTACGTTTTCCTGGACACGAGTCATGTAAAGTGTGGGTTTTTCCCAGTTACACGTACAATCCGCTCGCTCTCTCTTATCCTGTTTAGCACCCACGATACGTCCCTGGATTCCGTGCCTCCGAGGTGGCATCCGTACCCCGGAGCCGGCCTGCGAATCCACCCGCGGCGAGATGCGTCTGGCGCGCAAAGTCTCCGACGCGTAAACAAACACGTACCGGGGAATTTCCTGTTGTAGTATTTCGTACGCGGCGGCTTATCTCCGATCAGAGATGACTGCTGATGCACATTTAATTTAATTCAAGTCACGACGACCCAATCAACCGGAATATACCTGAACCGGTCGGTTCTCGGAAGCCGAGCGGCGTTCAGCCTGGACGGTCCTTGGCATGGTGGGACGACCACCTTGAATAAAAGACGCGTTAAGGACGCGTGTCGCAGAGCGCGGCACGGTGCACAATATGTCTTCTATGCTCCCCGCTTTGATCAACCTGCGCTGCCCACCATGGTGAAGTATGGTCAAATAACCAGCACGGCGTGGGGAAACCACTTATCCAGCAGTAGATTGACAGAACGGCTGGACACGTGCCGTCACTACAAGCGACAAAGCAAGCCCATAAACACACATGACGTGCGGTCTACTGTAGATTCGTGATGGTTGCTGTACAGAGCTGTTTTTTCGGGACAGCCTTGTCGAGGGATAGGGAGAGAAGGATAGCACCCGACACGGCCATCCCGAAATAACAGCTCTGAAGAGCAACCATCAATACCAATATTATAATTGTCAATCAGTTGCTACCAACAAATCATACGAGCTGTGGACAGGAGAGCCGACAGGTGTTGTCTTTGCAAATCTGAGACCCTAACACATTGGTCAACAAGGCCTTATTATCAGCGGCTCAACACAACCCCCCACGCTGAGTACAAACACCAGCTCCCACTCATTAAAACCGAACTCCCAACTGCCTTCACCATCCCCGGTTAATATTCCGAACGTCTGAATACAGTGGATCACAAATGCCTTTTCAAAGGAACGGAATGATATTCCTGACCGCAATTGCCAATAGCTTTCATCCAGATGTGCCGAACAGAAGCTGCTTCAGTAGCGCATACTCTTAATGCGTCGCTGTGACGCATTATGGGTAAATTAAGATATATTCGCACAACTCCGTTCTGTGCTCTTACCCATAATCCTCCACAGACAACGCATCATGAGCACTGTGTGCGATGGTATAATCGATGAATTTAAATCACTTTCAATAACGCGTCTATTCGATCTCGTTGATGATTGATTGTTTTATTCCTCTAGATTTTAATCCCCGTCTTCTCTAACCTGTTACAACTTCCGGCAATTTCGATGTATAGTTCTGCCTTGCATTTTTTGATAAGGCGTTTCAAAATCGCAGAAATTACTATTACAAACCTGTTTTTCTTGATTGCATTAAATGGGGCCGCATAGTTTATTTGAAGTAGTCTTGCCAACAATATCTGATAATTCAGCAGCGTTTGTTTATCAAGCCTGAGCCAGAATGTCGAAACCTGTCCGGAGTTTGCTCGCTTAATCAAATGTGGCGGCGCGATCATTTCGGTCTGGAAAGCCAAGAGGCCCACAGAGTGCAAGCACGCAGTGCATTTTTGCTCCTGAATCAATAAACAGAGTTTTCATAAACTTTGTACCCTTAAACTGTCCCCAGAAATGTAATGATATTTGACTAATGTAGTGATTAAAGTCTTAAACACACAGTGGCCTAAACCAATTCGTGGCGACAGATCCTGACGGCTTCTCACAGCTCCACCAATCGATGCCGATGCAGGTGAAAGGTCGTGGGCTTTAACTTCAAACCACAAACTCGAGCTGCTACCTGCCCCTGGGCCAAATCGTCCGAATATTTTGGGAGAGTAAACACATTAAACGGCACTCTCACCAAACGGATTTATTTCGGGGCTAAAAACAGATTTTCCATCTCGACACAGTGTGCTTCAAGCCGCGATGGAAAACTGCAAAAAGCACGTTTCCTGAGCCGGTGTTTAGAGTGTCCAGTTGCCAACAGCACCAGCGCCAATTTCACATCGGAGGGGAGGCAAGGTGGCACGACTGTAACATTCGTGCCTCACGCAAAGAAGGTCCTGCCCGAGGCGGATCGACTCCCGCCCCGGGCCCTTTTCTGTGTGGAGTTTATGTGTTCTCCCCACGTTCTGCACGGGTTTCCTCCAGGTTCGGGTTTCCTCCCATAAGTCACCAAAACACTAATTAATTGGCCAATAACATCAAAACATCATAATATATATAGGACGCAGTGTTTGGCAACTGTTGACACCGGCCAACGAGGTGGCTGCCTTCCCACTGTCTCCTCCGCGGTGACCTCGGACCTCCGAGTCGTTCTCTCTTCGAACGAATACCTTCGACAATGAACGAACGCTGCGCGCGTGACAGATCGCAAAAATTACAGCGGCAAAACAATTACCCGAAAAATAAGTCCGAATTATTACTAAACCGCCAGTTGAAGACATATTTACCGAGTTCATTTCAGGAGAAGCCTGCGGTGGGAGCTGCGCCGCGTCGCCGTGCGAATCGGAGGGGCACGGACGCGATAAAAATAACCCCGTCCGCATTTAGGCCCCACCGGCTCTCCCGTTTCCCCCATTACGCAGGGTAAATATTGTCTCGTGAACTTAATACAGTGGCACGCATTTGCAACCACTTTGCCGCCGCGCGTTCTCGCTCCGCGATTGGCCGGAGCTCCATCACTCCGGGTTTGAGACACAACGCACGGAGAGGCATGCTGCACGAGTGATAGATAGATCCATCCATCCATTTTCAGAAACCGCTTAATCCTGTACAGGGTCGCGGTGAGCCGGAGCCTATCCCGGCAGACACAGGGCGCAAGGCAGGGGGACACCGAGGATGGGACGCCAGTCCATCGCAGGGCACCTGGGGCAATTTACTCAGTAGGCCAATTAGCCTGGCAGCATGTCTTTGGACGGTGGGAGGAAACCGGAGTGCCCGGAGAAAACCCACGCGGACACGGGGAGAACATGCAAACTCCATACAGAAAGGCCCCCGAGTCGGGATTAGAACCCGGGACCTTCTTGATGTGAGGCAGCAGCGCTACCCACTACGCCACCGTGCCGCCCTGATAGATAGATGTTTATTATTACAGCAGAAAAATACCCAGTGAGCTTGCAAGCTCTTTACTGTGTGTGGGGCTATCCGCGATAATTATAATCACTACAATTTGTAACGCGCCGCGCACATTCGTTCAGTGTCAAAGACAGAATGACTCGGAGGTGATAAGGAAACCGCAGAAAGGCGGGGACGGGGAAGATAGCCACGCGTTTAGCCGGTGGCAACATTTTCCAGACAACATTTTCCGGCATCTTGTAAATGATGATATCAGGCGATTCATTAGTGCAGGTTTTTTGTTGTTGTGGGAGGAAACCGGAGAACCCAGAGGAAACCCGCGCACAACAGAGGGGGAACACGCAAACTCCACACACAAAGGTGCCCGAGGCAGTTCGATTCCTGCCTATGACAGGACCTTCTGGCCGTGAGGCGCAGATGTTACCACTGCGTCTCCCCCCTGTCCGTCCAACGACCCATCATAATGAGCTTGTTTATTCTATCTCGGTGGGTCTCGTACACATCTAGCGCAAGCTACGAATCAAAACATAAATAAGTAACACGCTACACGCGGAGCGTCATTAATATTCATACGTTTGTGCCATGCAATTCATGAATATTAATGAGATTTGGGAATGAACATCACTGTGAAGCGCCTCGGCTCACAGGGGTAGTGAATGGCAGGAGTAATATTCATGAATATTAATGAGCTCTCGGAACCGGTCCAAAACGCAAGCGAGATGTATCGTAGAAATTACAATCTTGTCACGCAAATTAGACAAGTTCAAAAACGCTGAAGAAGGGCCACTGCCGAAACGTCGCCTCTTTATGTTT
>JAZEWU010000012.1:6732644-6752768 GCA_036362915.1 Geotria australis
GGGCCGCGAAGAGAACGGCATGCCAACAATGAAAAGTAAATAAATAAATAAACCAAAGGAACCAAACAAAATTAAATGATTAAGGCTGCACTAACCGCTTCCTCACGGATCCACGTAAACACAAAGACAAAGACAAACATCCCCTATATAGCCTTAACAGACTGTAGGGACAAGTGCTGTTAGCGAGCACCTATGAAGGTCGCAACACTACACCCACACACATTGACACAGGCTGACATCACCGCCACACACTCAACAGCGCCCACGTGGACACGCACACTTTCATAAACAAACCCTCCATTCATAACCCAGCGTTGTGTTCGATACATACAAAAAGACAAAGATCCCCCCGTATAGCCCTGACAGACTATAAGGTCAAATGCCGTTAGCGAGCACCTTTGAAGGCCGATACAGCACACGAGAGGGAGGGGGACCAGTACCACGCCCGCCCGCCTTTGTCTCCCTAGCGGCAATGTTTACACACCGTACCAGATACTCATTTGAGCCCGAGTCGACCTAGCGTAGGCCCAGGACCGGTTCAGAAAATCGTCACTGGTGTTGGCCGTGAGCGGGATTCGAACTCGGGTCATAGCCAGGTTTGTAGCCCAGCGCGCTAAACCACTGAGCTACCGACACACGCACACACACACACGTACACGCGTATGAAACGGAGAGGGGGAGCGGTGGCGCATCGGTGAAACGCTGGGCGCGCGTAGCACGACCACCTGAGTTCGATTTCCGGCCGTGACAATGTGGAATCCATCCGTCTTTGCCCCGTTTCACCACCAGCCCCGCACAGATTGCCCGGCGTTGTGAAGCATGCTCAAGCAGACAGCGCGAGTTGCGGGTGACTGCCGCCACGTCGCCCGTGCCAGGCGCGGTGCACGTGCATCGTGGCGAGTTGGCCGACAGGTTGTTTGTTCCTCCGTAGCTCTTCCACAAACACGACGCGAGCCGAACGCACTCCGTGGGCGAGTTGGTTAGCGAGCACCGGTTTAACACTAACCGACGCGCGGCCGTCTTTGTCTCCCCGGGCGCTGACGTCACCCGCGACGGGTGTGTTGGGGGGGGGTTGTAGAGCTTACGGTACTCACTTTAGGGCTAAGTTGACCTAGTGGCGGCACGGCCCCGCTGCGGCAGCTGCATGTGAAGGAAGACTTTGTCGGCTGAGGCTGCCGCGCTCAACGCAGCGAGCGAGGGAGCGAGGAAAGTGAGCGAGCGTGAGGGAGTGTGAGTTTGTTGTTGTGAGTGGTTAGACAGCGAGTACGAGGAGTGTGAGCCTCCGTGAGACTCGACCGTGCGTGAGAGCGAGCGACGGGGTGAGAGAGCTGCTCGCACTGTGGCGAGAGACGGTGAGAGACGGAGGGGACTCGGGAGGTGAGGCAGAGTGTGTGAGGACGCGGCCGTCAGCCGCACTGCAGAGACGCTGGAAGAGGGTGTGTGTGAGAGAGAGACGGTGAGTCGCACTGAGCAGAGTGTGTGAGACAGAGGGAGGGGTAGGCGGTGAGTCGTTGTGTGGAGAATGTGAGCGGGAGGGTTCGGGAGCGAGGGTGTGTCCACGGGACGCGCGTGTTGACGTGGGAGCGTTGCGTGTGTTGTGAGCGGCGGAGCGGTGGCGCAGCGGTTAGCGCGCTTCGCCACAAAGCCGGCGACCCGTGTTCCCGGGAGTACCAACGCTAGTGCTACGATTATCGCCACCGGTCGTGGCAATTCCCCTGGGTCGACACGGCCTCGAATGAGCAACAACTCGGTGCGGTGTGTAAGCATCGCCACTGGGGAGACAAATGCGGCCGGCCGTGCGGCTGGCCACCCACCCCCTCGTGTGTCGTGCCGGGATTTAAAAGTGCTACTCGCTAAGCGCACTTGCCACGAATATATGTGGAGGCTACACGGGGGACCTTTGTATTTGTGTTAATGTCTACTTGTTTATTTGTTTTACTCGGCACTAAGAGCGCTTACCCTAACAGCCTGTCAGGACTATAGGAGGAATCTTTGTCTTTATTTGGGCGGTGTTGCGTGCGAGTGTGGAAGCGTGAGTGTGTTTGTGAAGAGAGATGTTTTTTCGTGTCCAGCAAACAGCCCCACCTCCTCACTCAGCTGATCACACTGACGAGCAGAATACCCGTCCTACGGGCAATCCTGTTCCAAGTGTGTGACACGTTCTTCTGACAGCTCTTGTTGATGACGTTTTCTGTTGACGTGCCTGCTTTGGGCTGGATTTCTTCCTGATGTCAGTAGACAGTCGCACGCGAGCCAATTCAAACGCACCGCTGCCTTGGTCTCGACTCATTGTTGACAAGTTGCAAGTGAACACTGACCGCACGCTGCCTTTCTACCAAAGATGGTAAGACCACCACCAAGCTGCTGCAGAGAAAGTCTAATAGTGGTCGCAACCACAGCTGTTTTAGATCGTCCCCAGAGCGCCCGCGTTGGTTCATGCACGTCACCATCAGTGGGGTTTACAAGATGTGCAAACTTGTTACTGCCCGTTTCAACTGTAATCAATCACGGCGATGTTGACGTTGATGATGGTGATGCGTGAGTGCGCGCGCGCCTCCAGCCATGCACAGAGAGGCTTCCCTGGCACCGCTCAGACAACACGTCCTGCTGCACAAACGTGCTGCACACACATAGTGCTGCACAGAGACGCGTACTGCATGCACACAGACGCGTACTGCATGCACACAGACACACGTGCTGAATGCAGAAACATGCTGCAAATTAAAATATGCGGCACACACGCGGGCTGCGTGTAGAAACGTGCTGCACCCACGTGCTGCACACACACACCTGCTGAATACAGAAACATACCGCGCCCACGTGCTGCGCACACTGCACACACACACACACGTGCTGCATGTAGAAACGTGATGCACATAGAACGGTGCTGCACACACGTGCTGCACTCACACGTGGTGAATGCAGAAACGTGCCGCACACACGTTCTGCACACAAGTGCCGCACGGAGACACGTGCTGCACAGGCACACGTGCCGCACGCAAAATCGTGCCGGACCCACGCGCTTCACACAAGACACGTGCTGCACAAACGTGCTTCACGCAGACAGGTGCCGCACCCGCGTTTCTGCACGCGTGCTGCACGCAGACACGTGCCGCACACGTACGCATTCCGCACACAGACACGTGCAGCCACGGGTACCTCGCGAGGGGAGCTCCCGGGGTGCCTCAAGAGCCGTCGTGGATGAGCCGAGAGACCGCGAGCGAGGCTCACGTCCCACACCCCGCGGGAGATCACGAGACGCACCAGGCAGGCTGCGGCTGCTCACTGCCAATTCACAGGGCCGAGATTTCCTCTCAAGAGCTGCTCTTTTGCGATCGCCGTGACTCTAATAATAATAATAATTTTACAGTTATAACGCGCACATATTAATTAAATGTCAAAGGTATTCATTCGACGAGAAAACGACTCGGAGGCGCGAGGAAAGCGCAGAGGCGGAGGAGGCAGCCAGGCGGTTTGCCGGCGCCATATTGCCACACACTGCTTCCTGTATATTACGTTGTGGGAGGAAACCGGAGAACCCGGAGGAAACCCACGCAGAACAGGGGGCGAACACACAAACTCCACACAGAAAGGCGCCCAGGGCGGGAATCGAACGGCCTCGGGCAAGACCATTCTTTATGTGAGGCGCGGATGTTACCACCGCGCCACCCTGTCCTTTGCAACGTTCCGTCTCCCAGTGTCTGGCAATTAAAAAAAAAACTGTTGGCGCCGGCTAACCGCGTGGCTGCCTTCCCCTTACTCGCCTCTCTGCGGTTTCCAGCGCGCCTCCGAGTCGTTTTTTATCTCTCTTCGACATTGAAGGAATATGCGCGGTGGCGCGTTACAAATTCTAACTATTATTGTTGTTGTTGCAGCCGATCCGCAGCCAACGGGAGCATCAAATATTCAGGCGCTCGACAGGTGCGGCCCCCACGTGTCCGACACAGACACGTGGTCAGGGCACCCAGCCCACGTGCACCGTGCAAACACAACAGCAGCATAGCATGGCAAGATACACTGCTACAGTAACAGATGGAGGCAGAACAAATACATTAGTGCAACCGCATTCCAGGGCTGGATCTATAAATGAAGTATCATCATCATCATGGGTAATACATGATTTGTGCCACATGGAGAGAGAGCGGGAACGCGGCTCAGCTCCCGGGGCTGGCCCTCGCTGTTGCCCCACGACGGTGTCACTATCGCGCGGCTGCCCAATTCATCTTCACACGGCCCTGTGAACGATCGATCAAGTCAGTCAGTTCATGTGCAAGCTGGAAAGAACCGTCCAGCCGTGTAGTTCCTTTTTTAGTGTTGTCGCAGCGAGGAGGGGGTAAGCAGGTTATAAAACCCCCCCAAAATAAATGTTGCTGATTTTCCGGTCTCTGTCGTTGTTGACATGCCGTTCTCTCCGCAGCCCTGTGCAACGCTTTGAGACCCTCGGGTGAGGGTTAGTGGCCACGAGGGCCCTCAGGGAGTCTCAGGGGGATGCAGGAGCTGCCACCTTCGTCACGGAGCCAGGGCACCCGAGGCAGTTTCTCCAGCGAAGCGGCCCGTCTCGATGCGTTGCGTCACCAGCGTCTGCTCTGCGACACCGCGACTCCGCTAGAGGAACGGTTACCTCAGAGTGACGGGTACAGTTCCGGTGAGAAGGGAGGGTCGCGATACGACCGCATCGGTAAAACACATGCGTTGCTCTCACCGCCGTATCGCAGCAGAGACGGTCGGCGATGCGGCCCTGTCGTCTGCGGCGCAGCGAGATGGTTTCCAGACGGCGTCTGGCCGCTCTTTGATCCGACAGCTGCTGCCGCCGAGAGGCTCCAGGTCTCGCGGCGAGAGGGCCGCCGCCGCCTGCTGCTGAAGCGCTTAACGCGTGCCCAGAACGCGTCAGTGGCGCAGATAAGAATATCTGCGGATGAAGGCTGTCCAATTCAGAAAACGAGGTTGAAGTCCAATTCAGAAAACAGGCGGAATGTCCAATTCAGAAACGAGGCTGAATGTGAAATTCAGACACGAGGTTGAATAGTGAAGCTCTGTTTATGAGTTTATGTCATGTGAAAAAAAGTTTGTAAGTGTAGTGCACCCGTCGACGAGCGAGCACACACAGCACTTACCTTGGAGATGGTACCGACGTTTCGCTGATGAAGCTGAGTGGAAGTCTCAGCGAAATGTCGGTACCATCTTTTAAAGTAAATGTATTAAAACGAAGATTAGAATTGAAGTCCATCCCGCCTCTCGCTCCCCTCACTTTGTCGCTCCACTCTCTCTCGCCTACCGCACCGCTCACTCTTTCCCTTAAAAACTTTGCATCATCAGGCGATGCTTCCAACGTGGGAGGCGAAACGTCACGACAGAGAGAGACGGAGATCGCTCTGAAGTCCTTTATTGCAACATTCATTGGGAGGATTCAATTCATCTGAAAATCATTGTGCGGTGGGTTCATCATTGAATTTTGCCTAGGGCCCCAGAATCACTAAGAGCAGCCCTGGTGACGGGTGACGTGGAGCCGCGCGGAGCCGGAGGGGGCGGCTTGGGGTGACTCACCGTGCCGACCCGGCACAACGAACGCGGAACGGACACTCAGCGCAGCCCGGGTCAATAACACTGTCGTGCCCTTAAACAAAAACATATGTACAGGGTGCGGCATAAGTCACTTTACCCAGAATTATATTAGTTCTTGCAGGAATTGTTCAAAGTGTTCTCCATCATTTTCAATACACATGTTGCATCTTTGGAGCAATGAACAACACACAGCACGGCAGCGGCAGGTTTTCTGTGTTATTACGCAATGTCTCGAGATTTTGGCTAATCAAATAATGACTCTCGGTAAAGCGACGTATGCCGCAGCCTGTATAATATTTTTGTATCTATGTCCACACCGAGGGTACTGGTTTTGAATCCTTCACAAGCGCATATTTTATCCGCACCACAGCTAGGCTGTTATGACTCGTTTCAGCTTTACTTCCCACGTATTACTCTTATGAAACGAAAACGCTACTTCATCGTTAAATTCCTACTTTAGCACCAGCACCATCAACCCTCTCAATACACAACGTTGTGGGCGATGCCTGAAGTAGGGCCATCACCTGGTACAGATGTTTTCTTGTGAGGCTCCAACTGTCTTACCGACTCGGAATGTGTTAAGCGTTGTTAATTGTGCTTGTACACCCACTGTTGCCACAGCAGCACCAAACAGCCTTGTAAAAGCTATTTTTAAAAGTCCGTTTCATAAATATTGATGTTGGGATGGACTGCTCACTGAATACAGGGTGACCCATTTATGGCGATGCCACTGATGTCTCATGACCCCGCTACTCTCTTCTCGACAGATGATTGAATGTGGTAGAGCGAAAGCGATGGCTCTGTATCCTACACGGGAGAGTGTTGGCACATCTACCGAGTGCGTTGAGATTGGTGGGAGCGGTGAAGAGGAGACTTTGAAGTGAAATATAATTTTCTCTGCGTCATTCCCCCCCCGTATTATTACTGGATAACCATGTGTTAGCTTTATTTCGACACGGGGCTGTCAAACTTCTTGGAATTGTGAGTCTCTAGCGAAGCTCCGCGTGTGGGTGGATGGGTCACATGCTTAAACCCTGCCGCATCTTCTGCGGACAGACCAGTGTGGGAAGAGAACAGAGCGAGTTTGTGAGTAAAAACTGGAGTTCCGTGACGCCGCATACATAACACACCCCTTGCCCAACAGCCCATAGGGTCCTCTACAAATCGGGTCCACTACCACACGTACGTATGAGCGTCCTTCCCGCTGTTTGCTTCTGCACGAGGAAGGGAGTGCAGCCGCCTGTAACGGTCCACGCGCGAGCTAGACTTGCGATCCAGAGGTCGCCAGTTCCATGCCATGTGCTGGCGCAGAAATGTATATGTAGTCTATCCATCCATCCATCCATTTTCAGAAACCGCTTAATCCTATACAGGGTCGCGGTGAGCCGGAGCCCATCCCGGCAGACACAGGGCGCAAGGCAAGGGGAACACCGAGGATGGGACGCCAGTCCATCGCAGGGCGCCTGGGGAAATTTTGTCAGTACGCCAATTAACCTGGCAGCATGTCTTTGGACGGTGGGAGGAAACCGGAGTGCCCGGCGAAAACCCACGCGGACACGGGGAGAACATGCAAACTCCACACAGAAAGGCACCCCGAGCCGAGATTCGAACCCGGGACCTTCTTGCTGTGAGGCGGAAGCGCTACCCACTACGCCACCGTGCCGCCCTATAATCTATACATATAAAATATAAATTATTTTTAAGTGTGTTCGCGCTGAGGGTGCCGGGTTTGAATCCTTCAATAAGCGGACTAAATTGCCCCCGGTGCGCTGTGATGGACCGGCGTCCCATCCTAGGTATAGCCCTGCCTTGCACCCTGTGACTGCTGGGATAGGCTCTGGCTCACCGCGACCCTGTACAGGATTAAGCGTTTTCTGACAATGGATTGATGGATGGTAAAGGGTGACATTTCGGGCAATGGCCCTTGTGCTTCGAAGCAGAAGGGCGCCGACCCTTTCGGATGTACACTTTGAAACCTAACACTCACGCTGAGGATAGCGTGGCACAGTGCAACCTGATTGTATATCAACGAGCTACGACATATGGAACCTAATTGTGATAAAACACTTCAATATAGAATGTAATTGTATGTTAACAAGTCTAGGCGTACGGCATCTAATTGCACGGTAATGAGCTTAGCCCCGGCGCAGTGGGTAGCATGCTAAGAATCCCATCAGTTATGATGCTCCGCGTGTTGACGGCTGTGCCGAGCTCGGGGCTTTAACGAGGCCATTGGCTGTGGGTGCCATGTCCTCCTTCGTGTTACCCACTTGGAGTCCGCCAATGAACACCAGGCTCGTTCTGCCCGTGTGGGACCGCTCTCCCGGGATGCGCCGGTGTCCCCTCTAGGGGTCAAAGTAAATTAGACTTCTCACCGGTACGGTCGTATTGCAACCCCCTTCCCACCTGCACTGTACTGAATGCTTCGGTCTCTTTCTTACCGGTATGCCGCACCGGACCGGCTTACTTTCACCTTCGGTCCCTTCCCACGTATTGTTAGCGGGTGCCGCGCGCTGCTCGGCGTGATGTCCGATGTTTTCCCTCCTGGTCCTGGGAGGTTTTTTTTTGAGAAACGGAATACAAAGAAGACACCTGCAGCGTGTGGAGCGAAACGTCGGAGATCCTTCCCGCCCGTAGACACAGCGGTTCAAACCATACACAAACCGCGGGAGGGCGGCACCGCACCAGATGCCAGAAGCCCCTCAGTCTGGAGCAAGAAGAGAGGCCAATGCCCGCCTTTAAGGCCAGCACTGACTATTATATCTCTAAATGTTGAAGGGCTGTCTACAACTAAAGAATAACTTGTTGCAATGGGAAACTGTCTTATAACCATCACGCTTCGAAAAATCTAATCGAATTTCCGAATTATCCTTGAAACCATTCCCTCAGAAACAGGAGTTTATTCTAAATTGTGAGAATAAACTAAAGTATTGTAATGTTCGGGTAGATTCCTCTGAAATGAGTTGTTCTTCAGAGGCGACCTGTCCACACGTGATAGCTCACATAATTGGCTATCATCGTCACCATGTGGAAATTTGTAGTAGTAGCCAACTTATCTAAATGCGTGTTGCTCAATGTGGAGGTGGGAACCCGCAGGAACACGGAAAGAAGTCCACGTGACCAACACGCGAACTCCAAATACACAGACATGACCAGAATCGGGATGGAACCTCGCGCCTCAGAGTCGCTCTCTCGTCGAATGAATACCTTTGACATTGAATGAATATGTGCGCGTTATGTAAAATTATTATTATTAACTGTTGCACAGCAGGCGAGGGAGATAGAGCATCACCTCGACAACAGTGGCACCGTAAACATATCCCACGGAGGGCTGTTAATCAGGACCCAGCCGCCCGTTCCCATGGCCAGACACTGCAGACACCACACTCGGGCGTGCGAAGGCACGCGGGGTGCGCGTGGGCACACGCAGGTGTGTCACCCTCAGCTGAAGCCCCCCGGGCTTCCCTCTCTCACAAGCGAGTGGCGTAGCCGAGTTGGGGGGGGGAGGGGCGAGGTGATGGGAGCGATTGCCAACCCATGAATATTTGTATCACATTAAAAATACATTACATCATCAGCATCGGTACCCGATTAATCCGGTACAGGGTTGTGGGGCGCCACAGCCTATCCCGGCAGATACACGGCACAAGGCAGGGATATATCAAGGACGGGATACCCACTAGGCAGAGACCTAGAGGCCGACCCAGGACACGATGGAGGGATTACATCCTTCGGCTGGCCTGGGAACGCCTGGGAATCCCCCAGGAAGAGCTGGAATCTGTTGCCACCGCGACCCTCACCAGGACAAGCGGTTTAGAAAATGGATGGATGGATGGGATACCAGTTCATCAAGGGGCACTGGAGTCAATTTAATCAGCAGTGCCAATTTACCTTTTCAGCATGCCTTTGGACTGTGGGAGGAGACCAGAATACCTGGTGAAAACCCACGTGGATATGGGGAGTACATGCAATTCTTGGTATATCTATCCATATATGTAATTTGTTGGTTTAATGCATTTGCAAGCAAAATGGTTACAGTCTTTTTTTACTTTATTTATGCGAAGCACGTACTGGAGTCATCACCCACAGAATATCATAAAAACACTGAATGACAAAAGGACTCGTGACTTCCTTGAAGTACATCTGAGCCAACAGTGCAAAACACAGTCACTACTAACGAACACGGTTAATAAACATGTTAGCTCTTTTCAACTGCACGCAGCTTACACAGAATGCTGCTGGTTTGTATTAAATATGTTTACATAAGTCAGCTACATTACTCTCTCAACACGGCGTGTCTGAAGAGAGATATTCCGTTTCACACCGAGTACCTGTAGGCAAGGCGAAGCTCTTCGCTACCCTGAGGCTTGTTGACAAAGGCGGCCGGCCTTCTGTAAAACATCTTCATGCAGGGTAGCCCAACTGAGACACGGCATGTTTACAAAAGGCATTCAGTTTGCTTAATTACACATGTTTACACACTATAGCACCATTATGCTGCAAAAAGCTAATTTGCAGAGAGGCCTGCTTGCTTTTATATCACCATGGTATTGCTGCACGGTGGGGTTGTTTTTTATATACAAGACGAAATGACGGCGGTGACAACGATGAGACAATAAACGTTATAAACAGAGTTGAAGTTTGTAGTCGGCCACCGGCACGCTTCTCAAGAAGAGTGGAACGCGATCTGGTGCCTGCCACCTACACTGCTACACACAAAAGACAAAGATCCCCCACTGGGGGAGGATGCGTGTGTTTACAATTCTGGGTGTCAAGACACCATATGGGGTTCACGTATTCTTGAGGAGCTTGTCGACGGTTGCCGTTAGAAAATGACGGTGCTTGTAAACGTTGTCAAACTGGTTCCACGTCAACGAGTCTCCTTGTAAACCAGTTTTGGGCAGCCTGTTAACACTAGAACTTACACCTGAATGACCTCAAAGAACATACAGCATCTGCGGTCTGAAATATCTTAGTGTGGTTGTACACAATAATAATAATAGCATTTATAGAGCGCCGTTCACCCGAGGGTCACAAAGCGCTGCACAAGGCTGTGGAGAGAACGGCATGTCAACAACACTAAGAGGACTACAAGCGGTAAATGAAGCCTGTACATTAATATCTGGTTTCCTGAAACACACTCATGATGAAAAATAAACCTCCAAACTATACAATGTAGTGAGCAGCACGGGGTTAAAGCTTGGTATGCAAATGCAGCACAATATCCTGCCTTGATTTGACCCCATAAGTCGTGAGGAAATGTGGGAAGACCAAACGGTTTGAGGTGTAATCATATATAACAACGGGTGATCATGGGGCGTTATTTCAATAACTGAAGCTTGTGATGGTGATATCAGTGAACGATTTGATATTTAACTCCGACGTGAAACTGTAACAAGGTTTTACCTCATGCTTTCCCCCCCTCAGATATAGTCATGCCACAATACGAAGTCCAATTGGGAACGCTGCAGCATGCTGTGTCAGCGAACACTCCCAGAAGATGACGTAACAGAACCATTTTTGAAGTCACTTGAATAGGCAGCCTCTTTATCCACACCTCGGGAACAGCTATTATATGGTCTGCAAAGAGTGTTTGTTACGTGACATTCAAACAAATTGTTTTAATAATAAGAGCTGGAACGATCTAATTAAGTACAAATCTAATGGATTTGTGAGTGCCGTGACTGATGACTTAGCCCAGATTATCCACGTGCATCGCTTGACAATGTGGTTTAATCACAGGTGGCCACACACAGGATTTGAATTGAGGTCAGTGGTGCTGGAGGTCACCAGTGCTGGAGGTCAGTAGAGATGACTCAGTGCTCTGACCTCTGAGTCCCCCTGACATCTCCAAGTGCAATCCTTATAGACTAGCCCCGTGAAGCCTTCTATTTTGGCCCCGTTTATCGATTAAAACAAGACGGATAAAAGTAATGTGCACCATTAAAAAATACAAGGTTTGTTAGTGTGTTTAGCTTGAAAGCTAGTCACAATCAGGGTGAGTGGAAATGACAGGAATAGCTCGGCTGCATTAATTAAACTTTCTCTATGCAGCATTAACAACAATGGTTCCGTCTTTCTACCATAGGGAGACCATTCGTGAATTGCCAGATCAACCTCCTGTTGCTACTGTCATGCTGCCAGCGCTTGCCATGATGTAAATCCTGTTGTGTTGTGTTCCCAGCTTTGTTTTTGTCATTCTAGATTCAAATTATTTTACCGGGTTAAGTGTATTCTATGTTTTGTTTGGCAGGGATGAAAATAACTGGAAGGTAGTTATTGTTGCTACAATAGGTGGAGATTAGAAAAAAAATAGAGATAACGAGTGATTTTGGAAGTTGATAATAAAAATAAACATAATCGGTCGCACGGTGAGTAGCGCTGCCGCCTCACAGCAAGAAGGTCCCGTGTTCGAATCTCGGCTCGGGTGCCTTTCTGTGTGGCGTTTGCATGTTCTCCCCGTGTCCGCGTGGGTTTTCGCCGGGCGCTCCGGTTTCCTCCCAGTCCAAAAACATGCTGCTGCATAGGTTAATTGGCTTGCAGACTAAATTTCCCTCAGTGCCCTGTGATGGACTGGCGTCCCATCCTGGGTGTAGCCTTGTCTTGCGCCCTGTGACTGCCGGGATAGGCTCCGGCTCACAGTACTCAGTCTAAGGAAATATGCCTCAGCGGGCAAAAGCCAACAATGTTTCTTCGCGCAAATAATCATTATGCAGAAACAAAAAGACTGTCCTCATTCCAAGATGCCAAGACCAATTTGCAGAAGTATCATTGTGCAATTGTGTCCAATTTCAAAACCCTATTTAATGTAGTTTGTGTGGCTGCCACCTGGTGGTTACAAGCGAGGTCGGTCTGTGGTGAGCTGTAGAGTATTGATGTAGCTTTTCGCGGCTCGATGTATTTGAATTGCTCTCAAGAGCTGCTCTTTTGGGATAGCCGTGTCGAGCGTTCCTGCTCCCTCATTCGCGACGTTTTGGCTTCCACGTTGCAGACTTTTCACCTCCCATGTTAGCCAGATATCTCCAAAGTGGGAGGTGAAATGTCGCAAAGGAGAGAGGGAGGGGGTGCTCGATACGACTATCCCAAAACAGCAGCAGCGCTTGAGAGCAATTCCCTTCGGTGAGCTGCCATTAAGAACTTACTCGTGCGGCTGTCACAGTCTGGACGGATGTGGAAGACTTGCGGTTCCAAGCGCTGATGATGATGTGTGGGACCAGTCCCACCGTTGACGAGCGTGGCTCCACCATTGACGTGTGGCATCAAACCGTCGGGATTTGCTGGTAACAGTGGAGGAATTGACTAGAGTACACATCACGGTAAAACTCGTGTAACGGTAACAATCGTGAATATCGAGGTGCAAGACTATAGGTTCACCCTTTGACAGACAGCAATAGATTACCTCAAAAGAAGATCTCACGGATGAAAGATGCAAAATAGCACGCAACTACGCGGCCAGGCTTGTGACGGCAGGGTTTACGGTGACAACAGAACGAACGTGAAGGCAGGGCGTGTGATGTAGCAGAGTTGCGATTGTTAGGGTGTGTGACAGCAGGCCTGTGACGGCCGGATCCAAAACAGTCGTAATAGCACAACGTGGCGCCGCTAATAGTCTACGACGGCCAGCTGCGCGACGACGATGCAGCAGCACTGCTCTCAACTGTGGTGTCCCGGGGCTACGACCGGAGGGGGTTCCGTCGACGACGCTGGCCGATGCTCACTGCAGAAGGACGTCGGTGACTATGGGCTCGAGCAGGGGCTCCCTCTGCTCCGGCTGGCCGTTGCGCTGGTGGCCAAACTCAAAGCGAATGCGCAGCTCGCCGATCTTGCAGCGCGGCAGGATGTCGGGCACCCACTCCATGATGAACGGCGTCGGCTCCACCTGCTCCACGGACAAAGTCCCTGAAAGGGTGCGATGCCGTCGCCAAAAGTCAGAGCGTCTCTGTGCTGTTTAACAATAATAATACATTTTACATTTATAACGTGCACGTATTCATTCAATGTCAAAGGCATTAATTCAATGTCAAAGGCAGCCCAGGCGGTTTGCCGGCGCCATATTGCCACACGCTGCTTCCTATATATTATGATGTTATCAGCCAAATAATTAATGAGTATTTTTTTAATTAACTTTTTGGAGGAAACCCACGCAGAACTGGTGGAGAACACACAAACTCCACACAGAAAGGCGCCCAAGGCGGGAATCGAACCGCCTCGGGCAAGACCATTCTTCCTGTGAGGCGCAGATGTTACCACTGGGTCAATGTCTCAATAGAGAGAACCACTGTTGACCTACTACCAAGCTGCACCATGCACGGATGATTAGCCGAGTTGACCTCAGACTAGTATTTAAACTGACAACAACCGTGAGCTGAGCTCTCTGCCGTGGAGCCATCGTTTCACTCTGCCAGTGCCACCGGGCCAAACGCCATCACGCCAATTACAACAGAGCCGTGTGATGAGCCACAACAGATGTGGCCAAACGACTCCAGGGGGTTCGATGTATTTCACACCGTCTTCCAGTTATTGGGGCCTATGCTGTCCACTCTTCGTGGATTCATCCCAGGATAATATTAATAATAATAGCATTTATAGAGCGCCTT
Organism: Geotria australis; assembly: GCA_036362915.1. Taxonomy (NCBI): domain Eukaryota; kingdom Metazoa; phylum Chordata; class Hyperoartia; order Petromyzontiformes; family Geotriidae; genus Geotria; species Geotria australis. The sequence goes on from JAZEWU010000012.1 coordinate 6,746,804, forward strand.
TCACCCGAGGGTCACAAAGTGCTGCACACCGACAGAAAAAAACCACTAATAAAAACCAAAGCAACAAAAATTAAATGATTAAGGCTGTTTAAAATACACTGAAAAGGTCGTAAAACTGGCAATCTTAAGAGCGGCAAAAATCTGCCAGCGTCCCCTAAGATGGCCGTCAGTGCCCAGGCTGTCCGGCAAAACCGAGTCAACGAAAGCGTGCACGTCGGCACACGCACCGACTTTGAGGAAGGTGTTGAGCTGCAGGGGCCGGATGGTCGCCTGCTGTTTCTCGGCCCGGCCGGTCGCGTCTCCCGCCTCTTCGGTCTGCGGCTGCGGGCTGCGGAACGCCTCGTAGGTGCCGTCCCGGGTCTCCACGAAGCTGCGCGTCACCTCCAGCGGCATCTGCAGGCGGAGCCGGGTACGCGCGTGCGGTCAGGGGCCAGCGTGAAACGGTAGCGGGCCCGAGAGGAGCAGCGACAGTGGCGGCAAGAGTGGAAACCGTCACCGTTATAGGCCTTTTACGAAGCGAGTTGACAAGAAAGATACTCGCTCTTAAGAGCTGCTCTTTCAGGACAGCCGTGTTGAGCGCTGCGCCTCTCCCCTTTGGCTGTCTCGAAAGAGCTAGGTAGAACTGAAGGAGAGGGGAGGAACGCTCGACATGATGGTCCTCAAAGAGCAGCAATTAAGAGCATTTTCCATATCTCGACTTGTGGAAGTCCACGTCAATACATTAACAATAATGCCACAAACGACAAAGACATGCTGCCAGGTTAATTGGCGTACTGACTAAATTTCCCCAGGTGCACTGCTATGGACTGGCGTCCCATCTTGGATATAGCCCTGCCTTGCGCCCTGTATCTGCCGGGATAGGCTCCGCCTCACCGCGACCCTGTACAGGATTAAGCGGTTTCTGAAAATAGATGGATGGATGGACATATATCTCTGAAAAATACACACGGTGACCCAGACCACTCTTGTAAATAAGACATTATCCTGGTCTCTTGAGTTCTCATTTGGTTAAACAAAATAGACTTGACATTTCATACAATTCGTCTAGCGTACTTAATATGAATATTAATCATAGTTAATACTCAAAATATTCAGGTGCAGTGAACCAATTTAATATTTGTTGGTATAACATTTTTCCAAAACAATCAGGCTGGCAATCCTTTACTCAAGATCAAAACATGTTTCAAGCGCCTAATATTTCATTAACACAATCGCAAAATAACACGTTAATTCAAGTCATAATAATGGATTTTTTTGTTACTTACACTGATGCAATCCACCAGTGTGAAAATCCGAACATGCGCGAGACTTTTATGGCCGAGACTAAAAGAATACGGGTAGGATTTGTATCGTGCATCACGGCATGTGCGAGTGGCTGTGGTAAGCCACCTGCTGATGCCACTATACATACATCACCATGTCGATGTAAAAATAGTCATTACGCCAAACACACATGTATGGCATACCACTTTCAAGCACACACTCGCGCAAACATGCGCACGCACACACAGATACACTTACGCACGCACACACAACGACTCCTTCCCCAGTACGGCCTTGATTTTTGGGTCAAGTGTTGTTATCGAGCATCTATGAAGGCCAGCAGAGCACACGAAGGCAGTGGGTAGTCAACACCACGCTCAGTCGTCTTAGTCTCCCTAGCGGTGATGTTTATACACCGCACCAGGTACTCATTTGAGGCTGAGTAGGCCTAGGGGAGGCCCAGCACCGGTTTAGAAAATCGTCACTGGCGGCGGGTAGAGGGGCCCCCGCCGCCTCGATCGCGCCGGCTCACCTCCGGCGTGCTGAAGATCTGCTTCACCTGCTGCAGACTCGTGATGTGCCATGTGTACTTGGAGAAGGTTCCCAGCGGGAGGGCATCCTTCCTCATGAATCCTGAGCGAGATCCGCGCATACCTCAGGCAGGTTAGGTATGATTAAGGATGAAGGTTCCCACGGGACGTCCCAAACATAAATCAAATCAAGAGCCGGTATTTAATTTGGGTCAAAGCACAACGGGGCTTCGATTTTACTCGAGCAATGAATATGTAGTCAGTAACCAATTTGACGGTAATTATTAAATATCAGTCTGTAACACCTGTTACACTATGGCCAACACTTGGGGAAAAAATAACACAGGTTGTTAAATACTCATTTAACACCATATAGCACGCACTTAACAAAATCAAGCCATTGGCTCAACACATTTATATATAATCTCAGTGGCAAAGACCATGCTAGCTAGCTGTCCTATATAGTGAAGACTGTTTTAGTGAGATAATGGTTTAGTAAGTATCAAAAGCTTGGCCGACTCCAAGTCGCCTGGTGACTAAAGACCCTCATGATAATAATAATAGCCCTTGACAAATTACATCCTGGGTTGAATTCACCAGGCTGTTAATTGAGAGATTGTTTAGCAAGCTTGGTGGCTTCAAAAACAGATCGAACACAACCATTCGATTTTAAACTTGCCCAACTCCGAGGGCTGCAGCAGTTTTATTGCCAATTCCAAAATGTTGCATTAGGCTCTAGGGCAAACATCGCAACTTTCGGCAGAGTTGCACGTGACATGGCTCAGTCTTACCACTCACCACTCAACTGAGACACCACTCTCCAGACACTCAAGATTCACCTGACATATCAACCAACATTCACCAGACACTCACAGCACAACTGACACCACAATCACCATGCACTCACCATTCTTCTGACAGTTGCCTAACACTAACAACTCAAACTCATCAAACCGCACCACTCAACACTCACCCGATACCACTCCCCAGACATTCACCGCGCACTGACACTCACCGTTCACTATACCCAAGTGATGATAAATTACCACTGGGGTCATTTCTCCAAACCAGCTCTGGGATAACCGTGAAGTACACCGTGTGGCGTCGTGTTGATCAACACGCACCGGTTTTAATCATACTAACGCGTACTTTTCACCTTTACTCAATCGCTGTATCATCTAGCGAAACGATTTCCGAGGTCACAGGCTCTAACGTAACTGGCAGAAGCAGCAACGCCACTGTAAGGTAGCATAACTGGGTGTGACATTACTGCTCGTGTAGATGATCCGTGCATGATGTGGCATGAGGCAGGAGGAAGAGCTCTCAAGCAGATTTATGGCCTCGTGGCCCAAAGCCAGACCTCACCTACTGTGGAGTTTGGAAGCCGCTTTTTCTTGCTTCCCATTGAAATGCGCTGCTGCAAGGCATCAAAGAACGCCTGTGGGGCATGGAACACCAGTGGCTCTGGCTTGCCTGTTCACACCCACGCATCCACACACACACACAATGGTCCCACTTTTAGACTGCCCTAGAACAAGTGATGCTGGAAAGCCTCTGCTTAGGCCACCAGGGCACATGCAGTAGTGGGGCCGGCACTACAGGAGGAGCCCTTGTCTTCTAGTGTTCCGCGGTGAAGCACCAAGGCTGGCACATCCATGAATCGAATTCCAATCGCCACTGGTGTATGAAGGCAGTAATGAGTTTGAAAGAGGAACAAGTGGATTAGAGAAGGTGTGCAAGTCAGAAACATCGAACTGACTGTTAAGAAATTAAACTGGGCGGGTTGTGCAGTTACAAAGAACAGTGATTGGTGGGTCAAGAGTAACGATGGCGTGGCAAGCCAAAGGAGAGAATATTCCGGAAAGCAGGTTCGCCTATCCAGATGTAGCAATAGCATCCACTCTGACCACCCGCCTTGGTGCGTATGTTCGTGTTGTTTGAGAGTCGCTGTGCCGGGAACGGTTGTTGTTACGTACCGTCAAACTGGTAGTGCATGGTCTGGTTGATTCTTTCCGTCACGCTGGCCAACCACTCACGGAATGTCAGGATCACCTGACTCTCATCCACCGGTTGAGCGATCGCTGTATAATCAAGTATATGCATGTCAGTACATTACATTTCAATTAAAGTCAACTTTATCGTCAACTCTGCCATACGTACAGGACATATAGAGGATCGAAATGCCGTTTTTCTCAAACCCCAGTGTTGGCATATACATGGACTGGAACACAACAATAAAGGTTTAAAAATACTAGGATAAAAAAACAAAATACTAACCATTTTTTTATATTTACAAGTTAAGCTAAGCTGGGGGTCGGTGGGTGACAATAACACGTACAGAAGAACAAACTGCAATTCTTACTGGTAATACTGGGACGGATCAATCAAAACTGGTGCTGGATGAAATTGAAAAGCGGCAGATACGAATTAGGATCTGGCTAAATGCAGACCACCATGTGGTAGCAAACAGGCGTATACGGTAAGTCCTGATGTAGGTTTTCATCGCTCGATGTATGAGAGTTGCATTTAATAGCTGTTGTCAGGATAGCCGTGGCCTCCTTCGCGACGTTTCGCCTCCCATGTAGGAGTCGTTTATTTAATTTCATTTATTTTATTTAAATGCTATTTATAACATGCACATATTCCATTTCTATGGTATTAATTCGAAGAAAGAACAACTCAGAGGCGCGAGAAAACCGCAGAGCGGGGGGAGGAGGCAGCCAGGCGGTTAGCCAACGCCAACATATTCCCACATACTGCGTCCTACATTCCTCCAGCCTCACCTTGACAGTTGCCACTGGGCGACCCGGATCGCTTTTTCCCACCGCTCTTCCTCTCGAGAAAACCTCTGTCCGCGTCCTGGCCCGCCTGCCAGGCTGAGACAGGAACGCAACCAGCGTGCGTTTACACCCGGTAGAGGGCACTTAACGCAGCCACCAAGCGAAAGCACCCACGTACCAAAGCCTTGCCAATACATCCTGTGATTAAGACACAACACTCTGCAGCCTCTGACAATGGATGGATGGTTTTCTGATTACGATACTCGGTAAGTTAGATCCTTCAAATCATCATCATTATCATCATTGTCAGAAACCGCTTAATCCTGTACAGGATTGCTGTGAGCCGGAGCTTATCCCGGCATACACAGGACACAAGGCAGGGCTATACCCAGAATAGCACGCCAGTCCATCACAGGGCATATACAAATTACAAGATGACAAAACAGTGCCACAGTAGAAGGTGGAAGCATAGAGCTGTATGGCCATGGCTTTTGCGATTGGAGATTCACTGTGTGCGCTGTAGCGGCAGGTGACCCACTCACCAGCCTCTTCCTTCCGTCTCTTTTTGGTGCCTCGAACGGGGGACAACTCGCTCGTGGGTGTGAGCACCTTCAGGTTGCAGTCGCTCAGTTGCGTCTCAAACATCGCTGTGAAAACACAATAACAATTAAAATAAACGTCGTTCATCACGAAGTGAAGGTGACGTCGTAACAGTGCTTGTGCAAGGCTAGGTGCACTTCGAGGCAATGCGAAGTGTCGAATGCTCGCTGGCATGAGAGCAAAGAACAGATCCGGGTGACGTGGGATGCCTGACTAAGATTATTGACACATGCACCAACTTTGTTCCCCACTGCACCAACTTGCTGAATTTTAGCTGCCTGGCACTCGGATCGTTGTGAGCATCACTTCAAACACAAACATTGTGATCACAGTGCTTAAAGCAAGGCAGATGAGTAAAAAAAATCAAGAAACAAACACGTTGTGTTTTACAGACTCTGTAACGCTTTCCAAACCGCATTTGTCTTCAGCTGTATTAAATCAGTGATATTGACGTCACCCAAGCCGCACAAGATAATGCACACGGTGCATGACGTGTGGCATCACGAGGTGACGTCCCATGTATTCACGTCGTCGGGAGAGAAGGTGAATGAGTGTGAAATGACATAACCACAAACACTAAGGCAAATCCTTTTAGCACTGTTTTTTTAATCCCCCCGCCCCCAAGCATTAGGCAACTCTTTAATCTATTTGACCAGCACTCTCTAGGTTGACACAACTTTACACAAATATTTTGTTAACACTGGATAATGTTCACGACATTTATCTTGACTCCCCACCCTAAGCAGAGTTTGGTCTAGAGTTGTGGGAACCCTAGCATAGTCCATCCATCCA
>JAZEWU010000012.1:6760960-6774745 GCA_036362915.1 Geotria australis
CCCCCACCCCGCGCGCGCGCGCACGCACGCCGCGCTCAGTCTCCCGCGCTCTCGCCCCCCCGCTCACGTGACTCGAGCAGCCGGAAGCCGCGTGGAGCCTCCCCCCCCACCGCCCACCCGCGCTCACACCACGTGGGAGGGAGGGAGAGAAGCTCTCCGCGTGCCCCCGGTGTTGTCGCCACGTGGGTTTGGACCCCGGTTTAACCGGGTTCCGTGGTCATCGCTAAAGGGCTAACCTGAAGTCTGGTTGCCATCTGTCCTGCGTTTGCCCCAGGATCGTCCTCATAGTTTGAGGAGACAGTATCTGTTTTTGGAAATTAATGAGAATCTGTCGCTGTTGACATGTCATTCTCTCCGCAGCCCTGTGCAGCGCTTTGTGACCCTCGGGTGAAAAGCGCTCTATAAATGTTATTATTATTCACGGGCCAAGTAGTTAATAGTCTGGGCCTTTGGCCAGTTACACGTAAAAGCCCATCACTCTTAATTTGTTTACCCCACGATAGGTACAGATGTTTTGTGCCTCCGAGGTGGCAACCCTACGTCTGAAGATGCCACCAACAAGAGAGGCGAAACGTCGCAAAGGAGAGACGAGAAGTGCTCACCGCGGCTATCACGACAGCAGTTATTACGCGTAATTGTCACTGCTAAAGTTGACAAACTAAATGGTTTGACCAGGACAGACCCAGACTCCTTTAGTGAAGACGATCATCCCGGTGTATTTCCCGAAGGCAGCGCCCCCATTTAATGAATACCTCCCCACAGCGCCTCAACTATCAGTTACAACCCTAATACGGGTGATCCTACATTAGCGTTGCCACCTATGGTGGCTGTCCCAGAAAATCCTGTTAAGGCAGCTGCCCTGAAAAATCCCTCTCAACCCTTTCTGGGACATGGAAACTCCTGGTCAATAATCCACCACGGGTATTCGCAGACCACATGTCTTAGAGGAGGTGGTTGGAGGCAGACTACCCGATCAGACGACTTTCCGATCGAATAACTCACTGTCAGGTAATACTTGGTATTGCCTGCGAATTCTACCAAACACTTCGAGGCCGAGCTGAAAGACAACGATGTCCAGAGGCTGACCATCGTGCTTCGAAGAATCGCAAAGAAGAAGAAGACTAACTGATATACAGTATTCATTTGTACTGCTGGGTGAACAGAGGCTATGTGATTTAAGAACGTGGTCAGGTTGTTTAAACTGCTGCCTAGGAAATGGCATCGAACCTGCAGTTGCATGTTAAGTGCACTATGTAAGCCTCCTTTGTTTCTCAGTAAAAAAAAAAGTAGTTTACTGCTAGACATTTCTATATGTGCAGCATACTGGAAAGCAGGTTTAACCCGTTTGCACCCATCAAAATCTTGGTTCTTACTCTCTGCTCCAACTATCTCCCACATTACTCTAGCAGTTGTATGTGTTTATTGTTACTTTCGCTTCGTGTTTTTAGGCCTAGCGCTATTGCGCACTTAATAAATGATAGTGTAAATGTGTTTTTAGGCTTTTATATGCACTGTTAAGTGAAAAAAGGCTGTTATTCACTTTAATAATAATTCAATTTATATAGAACCTCTGCGGCAGGCGAAACGTGACGGAGGTGGAACGCTTGACACGGCCATCCCAAAACAGATCGTCGGGATTTTTCATGCATCGTGAAAACCTACGTCAATACACACAATCCCATCAACACATTGGCAGGTATAAATAACATGTTCGTCAACGTGAGAGTCGCGTCGGGTGGTGACAAATCACCGATACATAATTTCTCGTAAACCCACCACGTGGCCTAACCCACAAACTCACATGTCACACGTGGTCGTGGGGGGTGAAGGTAAGAGTACCCCTCCCCCGCGCTGTCACCGACGTCACCCGAATCGCGCACTACGCATGCGTGTGGCGAGAGCGGAGGGGGGAGAGGTGACGTCAGGGGAAACGCGTGCATAGAGGGGCGGAGCGGGCCACGTGTTGGCAGGGCGAGGTCACGTGGCGCGAAAGGGCGGGGGTTTTGTAGTGGGTGTGGCTTTGGTGAGGATTCGGGAGGAGCCGGAGGGGAGGGGTCGGGGGGGAGGGTGACGACGGCGGGGGAGGGGAGGGGCTCCCCCTCAGCGCGCTGTTGTACGACAGAATGCATGTTTGCGAGTTTAGGTGCGAGTTTAGGTGACCTAAACTCACAAACAGAGCTTCACTATGGATAACATTGATCACGAAAGCCTACGAGTTAAGAATGCATCCTGCCGTACGTACTACAGCGCCATCTTTTCCCTCGCCGGCGCTCCATTGTTCTCGCGAGCACCACTCTAGTCAGCCCCGCCCCCTGTCCTCCACAGCCCCGCCCCTCGCCCCTCCGCCCGCCCACCCCTCCCTCACTCCCTCCCACCCCCTCCTTCGCGCGGCCCCGCCCCTCGGCCTGGCGTGTCGTGCTCGTCCTGCCCTCGCCTGAGCCCCGGGACGCGGCGGAGAGAGACACGGGAGGCGCTGGGCCATGGAGGACGACGGGCAGCCCAAGACGCTGTGAGTGGCGGCGCGCGGAGAAGGCTGCGAGGGCGAGCGATAGGCAACGGGACAGGCTAGGCGGGCGGACGGGAGAAGCGAGGGGGTGGGCTCGGCAAAGGAGCTGGGTGAGGCGGCGAGCGAGGCCCAAAGGCCTCTGCTGCCGAGAAGGCGCGCAGGCCGGCCTGGCTAATGTTGCCATTGTTATCCTTTGTTGTCGTTTCCTCAGGAATTATCGCTATTATTGCACGTACAGTCGCTAATGTAGGAAGGATGTTAAAAATTACGACCCCGCGCCTCGGGCGGTGGCGGAGTCTGTGAGGCTTTGTTGCTTTTTTGACGCGGGGCGCGATGGCGAGGGAGGTCCCTCCATTCCACAATCACTCGGACCGCAGGCGAAGAGGCGATGGGATGCTTTGGTGGTGTTCGAGCGATGGTGGTTTTTGAGGATGGAATGGGTGTTTGCATGAGGGGGACAGGTGTTTGCACGACGGGGTGATGCTTGCGTGTGCGGATGGATGGGATGGTGGTCTTTGAGAGAGGGGAGGGGGACGCGGTGCTTGAGTGTGGGAGCGTGGAGTTTGCAACAGAATTTGGGACGGTGTGAGTGGAAGGACTTGATGGATGGTGCCGATTGAAAGGATGGTGTTTAGGGATGTGATGGTGGTGGTGGTGTTGTGAGAGGGGACTTTTTGCGGGCATTTTAGTGAGAGGATGGGGTGATGTTTGAGTTGGGAGCACGGTGGTGTGGCAGAGATGGTGTCCGCACCTCCTTGCCGTCTTGCCTCACATTCTGAGCCAGATCTCACTTAGAAGGGAGACTCTCTATGGGCACTCACCTGCGTGTGAATGGAGTCTGTGCCCCTGAGTGAGAAGTGTCTGCGTGGACAGTCCGCACTTGGCCCACTCCACATCGACAGCATTGCACTTCATCCGCAACAATAAACCAACCGATATAACTATGTCCCCTCCAATAAGTGTGCGTCTCAGCGAGTCATCGAGCACGTCGGTGTTTTAGAATAAGACGGAAAATGTATAAAAACAAACATTCCGTCACATTTGAAATATTTGGCATTTAATCTGTAACGCGTTAAACACTATTCAGGTACTGATGTGAGAAACCCGTCAATTTTCTTGGGCATTTCCTACTGCACTTGCCTATCAAAAATGTCGCCTCGTTATGCGTATTGTGATACTGCAGCCACTTGATGTTTAATTATAAAGCTAATGGGTAGGACACGTGGATTAGCGGTTGCGTGTTCCTCCACTGCGTGTCTGGAGAGGCTGCTGTGAAGCCGTGCAGCCATTGTGCTGCCAGACACGTCTGCATTTTCCAACAGAAAAGGACAAAATGTAAGAAGTACGGAGATGTAAGGAGTACGGAGATCGCATTTTCCCTTGGCTTAGTGTTTCTCAAATGTATTTTATTGCATTGTGATGTAATCTAACTTTTCAGACCCATAACCAGCCGCACATTTTAAACATTGCTTTAAAAGGTTGTATACGGTATATGCCGTACTGTGGATTTTCAGACGCCTGAATGTGAAACGTCATTGTTGCAATTTGACTCACAATGACCTGGCGTGTAATAACTACGGGGTATTTAAGGAAGGCTGCTACTGTATAGCTTGCACTGTATGTTAGGCTCTTGTGAAAGTGACGTCTTCACCCCCGGCAAGGTAAGTGTCCAGTTAGTATAGGTTTGCACTGTGTATGTGCTGCCATGCCTCGTGGAGAAGGGAGACTTCATAAAGCAAGAGCCTAAGGTTTTTAATGCAAGGATTACGGCACTGCAGGCAAATGGAGTTTCTGTGCTGACCCAGCAGCACCATGCACAAGCGATGTGTGTTGTGCACAGCATGTGTATTTTTGGGCCTGCTTCAGAACATTATGCTGTATTGTGTGCAGCTTCACAGTTTTGAACTTGTTTTTCGCAAAGGTTGACTTTCACTTCAAAGAGGGGGGGGCTGTCACAACGGTTATGAGAGGTGGATGCACGCGGCTATGAATGATGCATCATTACGGAGACGTACAGCAATGGCTGAAGAAAGGTGGTCCGAGGTTTGTTTCATGTTGGCTGCTTGTTCAGATATACCTGGGTCACACGAATCTACATAGATTGTGATACATGTGTTGATTGGCTACCGACTGCACTGCACTTTAAATTAAAAGACAGCAAATGCAAATAACAATTTGCATGTCCCTTGGCATAACATGAATGGCAGGATTATATATTTCAAACCTAATTAGCATTCTTGCACACTGCTGATTAGTTATCTGGCAAATGTAAGCTCGCAGCCCAGCTGTCACGCATTGAACGTTATTGGCAGGCCTGCACGTACATCTGATTTCCTGGTTTTCACATGTGGCTAATTGCCCGTGGGTTTTGCCGTGACAGTACTTGTGCTTGATCACATCAATTGTTAGGCCACTGAAGGAATGCAGGGCCTGGACATTCATGACAATTCAACTGGGCTCTGCATTGCTCTTTGAGGTTTTCCTGTTGTAGCCTAATGCCTGTGTATGACAGAGTAGGTACGAAAGCAGTGGTTAAAAGATTGATTTGAAAATGCTCACACATGCCCAGTTCCTGATGTTCACTTCCTCGTTCCCCAAACAAGCCTTCGAGTTAATTTTACACATGTTCTCGCTGCATTGGAGCAAGAGCAGACGTCATGTATTTATGGCCATACACTTGTATGTTATCAACAACTTTCAAAAATTATAAATAGGCGTCGTTCACAGGCAGTTTTCTAACAAGTGCTATAGCTTCTATAACACGCTTGATATTTTACATGAGCTGTTAATTCATGATGACATTTTTTAAAACGAATGGCAAAAAGGTCGGTTTTTTTCCCAATAGTTTTCTCACATTAAGTTGTGATCAATGCTAATGCAGCATAGTGATTAGAATAATAAGTGCTCAACCAGGCAATTACTCTACGCTGTTTGATCACTGTGATGGGAATTCATAGGGAAGTTGAAATCGCGAATAATGTTTGGTTAAAGGGCACCGAGCGATGGTTACGTGAATTTAAATGTTTGGTTGTGATTGTCAGATTGTTGTTGTAGTACTGTACAGCATTTCCACTGCAGTCTGTAGTGGTCGTTTGTTTTCACAAGTTCTTTCCTCTAGTGGGTGGTCAAAATATTTTTTGGCCAACTTCAAAATAGATATTTACCAGCTTGTTTTGTTGCATGTGTCATCTGTCAGAAATGTGGTTGCTGACTTTTATTAGCTAAAGCAGAAAACGTTATTTGAGACCAGTTGAGATATTTTTTAGGTGATTATTCATGTTGTGAAGTAAGGCGAGCTTCAAAAAGCACCCAACTTTCTTTTCCCCTATTTAAGGATTGTGTTCAGCATTGGTCTCTGTCACCAGCACTCCTTTGCTGACATGATATAATCATAGGCAACAGGCATGTTTAGGAATTGAACCCTGAACTGTGGGCACACTGACCCATAGGTGTGTAACGAGGATGAATTAACATTGACTATTTTGATCACGATACATTCGTAATGTAATTGATTCCTTTGTAATGTATGAAAGCTGCATGCAAATTACAGTGGAATATAATTTTATGGTCAATAATAAAAACAAGACAGATAATCGTAGATTCTGAAAATGAGATGGCATTGTAAAATGAGGAAAACCCAGCCTTGGCGAACGTCTGGCCATCCGCAATTTCAATAACATTCTATGTAAAAAACAATAGATGCGTGCTGTACGATAAAGTATATTTAAGTGTAATACATATATTAGTGTGTGTGTATGGTCAGCGTATAGCACTACAAACTCAGTGACCTGAATTTGATTCCTGCTCAGAACCAATAACAGTGACAAATATCTGAACCGGAACTGGGCATCCCCTAGGTCGAATCACCCTAAATTGGTACCTGGTGTAGTGTAACAAACATCAGCACCGGGGAGACAAAGGCGGCCAGGTTTGGCGGTGGTGACCCCCCCCCTCCCCACTTCTTTGCTGAGCCGGCCTTTATAGGTGCTCACTGACACCACCTGCCTCAAAAGTCCTGTGATGCCTACAAGAGTGATCTTTGTTTTCGTATAAGCCAAAACAAAGTACGTACTTGCATTACGTGTGCTGTACAATAATGTAATAATATACAATCCCCCACCAGCCTTCCCCCACAATTACCACGATGCCATGCGTACATTTCATACACTTCAACCATTTTACACATTATGGGCACCATATCGCGCATCTTAAGTATGACATACATTCCAAAGTATATAATAAGGTAGTATGTAAATATTTAGTTACTTTGACTATTTCTCAGACTATGTAAAAATCGGCTGGTTACGGTCCAGCCAGCTGTGGTTTTATTGCATCACGATATACTGTATATTGTACGATTTAAAATCCACAATAATCGTATTGCTTTGCTAAACACCCCAAATCATTATAATTGCTGCTTTTTTTTAATACAGTATTGCTTGGCGGCAATATATGTAAAACTGCAGTATTGAAGTTCATAATTAACATGTACGTTTTAATAAAATATCCATTATCTGTTAAATGAGTGGTGTGTAAAATGCTTTGCAGATCAATCCATGGCTTGTTGGTTTTGTGACATTATTTTGACAGCATGTGTGGTGATGGCACATAGTCTCATCCTTGTAAGTGAATGGGTTTGTTATTTATTTATGAGCTTTGTGTTAAACATTTAGTGCAATATTCTGTAGCACCATATTTGTTTAACAGATTATGAGTATTTAATGTGTAATATGGATTTGTATTAAATGTTTAATACATTTAAGCTATTGTTCATTTACGGTCAAAATGTGTATTCATTATGTACATACATTATGCATGTAATATTCATTACATTTCTGAGACTTATTGATTCTAACATTAAAATGATTAGAAGAATTATGGAATGCTTCTGTTGAGACAACCGCAAAGGACGTTTAAGTGACTGTTGGATTTTTATACGTTAAAGGAAAAAGAAACTGATGAGAATTTTACATTTCATTACCAAGTAACAGAAAGCCGATACATCAGTAACGATATCGTGAAAAATAATGTCGTATTATTAAAGATGAAATTGCAGCAAACCATAGATAATACAATATAGGCAGTAACAATAGGAGAGAATACTAACAAAACCGACATTATAAATTAGATGCTTACATTACTTATAAGACAAACGACACATATAAGATGGTCTGGAAAGAGTACATTCTTGAAATTAATAATGACCACAACATTTTGACAGTTCATCAAATCCCTCTGGTCGTGGAGTTTTTCATGGTTGTTGGCCAAGTGGCAGGTTTGCTATCCAGAAGCCTATCAAGTTGCTTAATAAGTACAGTTTTTACAACAACGGCAATGCGTTATTGCAGCATTAGGTGTTACGTATTATCTATCTTGTCACATTATTGACTGTTTTAAATGCTTTATAGATATTTCTAGAAAAGCACTCCACAAAGATGATTGCATCTCTGCTTTGTAATATTTGGTGATAGTACAATACAAGTCATACTGAGTGGCAATGCATCACACAATTTACATCGGCTGGCAATTTGGGGATGAACAAGCTAGGCAGGCATTGTAAGATGCTCTTGAAATAGTGCCAGTGAATGCCCAAAAAATATGTGTTTACCGGATTAGGTCAGCATTTTGATCTTTAAACCAAACCACTGTAGATCTGTCTAACCAATAAAGTATAGAGTTCATAATCTACCGATGTAGTGAGGGCCTCCATTTTCCGAATTGCAGTCAGTCGCATTGATGGTTTCAGCACAGAGCCACCTTTCTGTGCCGCCCATTCTCAGTTCACTGTAGTGGAGGCCCTCTGCACTCTCTCCCGGTAGTGGGGGTTGTTTACTGGTCAGTACGTGTTGGTGAGGGCATCAGAACATAGTGTGATAATTCCCATATATGGCTCCCGGTGACGTATGCATCTTTTCACTTTTAAAGAGTTATTGAGGAATGCAGTGTTGTAGCGCTAGTGACTGAAACAATGGTTTGATTATCCTAACATTTCTTCAGTACAGGGATTAAAGCTTTGGAACGGATTGTATTGCCGTATTAACTAACCGGTTCACCAGACGGCCCCATTTAAAATCTCCCCTTGTACATAATATAATGCTTGAATTGGTGAACTGTACAGTTTACAATGAATTATGTAGGTTCAATGATTCGGTTTTTAGAAAGTTTCACATTGTATTAAGGTACAATGTTAATACACAATAAAATTAAGCGTTCGTACAAAATTTAACTTTAATGTTAACTTTATAAACATTTAAGCATCTCCTGTGTTAACGCATTGGCCAAATGTGCACAGCTAGTTCGTAGAGATGTGAACAATTAAATTGCTACAATTGAAGTCTAACGTATGAAGTCGCCTACTAACGTTAAAGCAAATGTAAACCTTGTAATACATTGTCATCTTGGTCCCTATCCACAAGAGGCAACACTTCGTATATGGGTGATGCAGTTCCCTTGACAGCTCATAAACCTGACGCCATATTTGGATTCATCAACTTTCAAACATTTAAATTGGCTGCCTTTATTTATTTACAGACTAGCATGTCATACGATGCAGAAAACTATATTGTACACAGGGCTGATTGCAATACTTATTATACAGATTGCAATACATGTCACTTTTCCAAGGATGTTTGTGAAATTTTTATTTCTCTTAACGGTGCCTTGAGAGAGAATTCCTACTGTCGACCGTCAAGTCCTCGGCAAGTGTCATGTTGAACCACAAGCAGCCCGGAGGTTTTAATGAGCTGCTGCGGCTGAATGTGGTGAGTGGCAGGTGCGCAGATCAATTGGCACCAAAATGTTTTGCGTCTTAGACTTTGAATAGTCACGAGGCTTAGCCATGAAGTAAACTGAGGAGGGAAATGTGCAAAAGTAAACACGTTATTGTAACAAAGAAAACGATACTGTAATTGCTTGTTGCATTAGTCTGAGCAGGTGTGGCATACCATACCCAGTTGTTAGTTAAGATGAGATATTTTTGCACGTTCCCACGTTGTTACCATCACGACTTGTACAATTGGTATTAACATTCTGATGTCCGTGGTAGTTTATATTTTTAAATTTAAATCTTTTGGGATTCACTTTTGAGATGAAAGCCATTTGTGAGACAATGTTTACAATACACAAATATGGTGCTAAATATGCACATTTTAGTTCCTCAGCAACATTTACGGCCCTTGTGCAGCACTTTGCGACCTTCGGGTGAAAGGCGCTATATAAATTGATATTATTATTATTTATCAGGCCACATTGCTGATGAGTCCCAGGTCAAAATCGATCCATGGTTTGCCTGCATAAACATACTGTTCCAGAATACAATGGTCCAGAAGGCCTGTAGGCGGGGGCACATAAATGTTTTTATGGTGGTGAAACAGCAGTTTTTAGTAGAAATATGTTCTCTTTAAAATGAACAAACAGTTTAAACACATTTCCAAATAGTCTGCAATTGCTCTGGAGAGCACCATTGTTTTGCTGTGATAACGTGAGATTGCCCAGGGAACGTTCCCACATGTACCCTCTGTATGCTTGCCACAGTGTAACGTGGGTTTAGGCATGAACCTGATTGACTACTAGGTATTGCTTTATGCCTGGTAAGGGGCGTTTACAAACCAATCATACAATATTCTTGTGCAGTGCTGTGTGGTTGCATGTATGCTCTAGGGACCCCATTAGCCACTTCTGACAGAAGGATGTTGGAGGAGAGGCGGCACAAGACAATGCAGTTATTGTAAACGCCACGTGCACATTAATATTTATGAGACTGCAGAGTGGCTCATTCCTCGGGGGTGGAGCACAGTGCAGTGACGTCACTGCGTTACTGCCATAATAATAATAATTACATTTACATTTATAACGCGCACATATTCATTCACTATCGATGGTACTCATTCGACAAGAGAACGACTAGAGGCGCGAGGAAAGCACAGAGAGGCGGAGGAGGCAGCCAAGCGATTTGCCGGCGCCATCACTCATGCTGTGAAGAAGGGCCGTTGACCGAAACGTCGCCGATTATATATTTTTGCAGTTTAATGCACCTGCTGGCTAAAGGTCTGCCGCCACGTCAATCATGGGTGGCTGCTTGACCACACTTCACCATGTTGGTCAATGTGGGTTGATGAACGGGAGCTCAAGACCCACTGATGTCACGTAGCTCTGGATAAGAAGTGAACTAAGGTTGTGGGGTCAGAGCAGTGTGCCAACGCTCGTGCTGACTTGTAAAATGAAGTAACAAGAATATAAATGTAAATTTGTAATTTTGGTGGTTCGAAGAGGACGCCTCTTGATTTTACTCGAAATCAAGATGATACTAATGTGTTTCCTTGTAACAAAACTAGGCCTAATATAGAGAAATATATACACGCGGCAGAGACAGTTTTTATAGTAAGAAAACATTTTTATGAATTCTTTGAACCATTCGAAATTTCGTCAAAAAACGGAAATGTATATTTTTTTTACAAAAATACAAATCCTATGTCTTAATTGGCAGCTCAAGTGGCTTTGGGGCCTTATTGAGCACACTGCTCATTAAGTTGTCAATGCCATGCAAAGTGCTGAAGCATTAAAATAATCCTTTTAATGTTACGGACTGTCAAACACCCACTGTTATTATAATTGCTTTCCCCACATTCTCTGAATGGACTTACAAATAGGTTTCCATTACTGGGTTAATTTATGTGTACAACTCACTGCAGAATTTTAAAATGTGCTCTGTCGGTGAGGTTGTTGTGCAATTACGTGTTAAAAAAGCAAACAATATTTTTCATCAATTAATCGGTTTATAGTTTTGGTTGTGGAAACCAGTAGTTAGATTTTCTGAGAAAAATGTAAACAAATTAAATAGCATAATGCAGGGCGGTGACATCAATCAACCAGTAGCACATCGGCTGCTTGTTGCAAAAGTTCACAGTACGAATCCAGTGGCCTCTGATTATTACTTGCAGGTGTAGTTACAATAAATATGCGCTGTCTGCTTCGTAGTGGACGTTAAAAGTCCCATGATCTTAATCACAAGAATAAGTACTTGGGCGTCAAAGTTGACGAATTTCCCACAAATTACTCAATTGAGATTATTTATAGAAATCTTTGTCTCCTATTGCGAAAACATGGCAGGACCTTCCTGTTAAAGTGAAGTTAATTTGTCTCTGCTAAATAAGCGGAGTAATAATAATCGTTGTTGGTATTGGGCTGACGGAACTCATTACACAGATAGGCCTTGCTTTTGTAATTTAAAAATCGCTAATCTCCTTCCCCCTGGGTCAGTTGGTTAAGTTTAATCCGATTTTAAGTTAAATAATCCTACATTAGATGCAAACAGGAATATTTACAGTAGAACCCTATTTATCTGATGTGTGGGTGGCTAATCTGTGGCACGGATTAACTGTGCCATGACTTGCTTTACCAGACGCGTCTAACAAATTATGTAAGTTATTTTAACATGAGTGTAAATATGCGTGCATAGTGATACAGGCCATAGTCAATCAGTCATACTAAATGGTCCATAATGTTTTACTAATAATGTGTTCATGGAAAATACTGTATAAATGGAAAATACTGTATAAATGGAAATTGCATACAAGTATACTAAGGGCCTATGGGAAAGCGGGTATAAGGTTTTAGGCCCACACGAAAAGCTTCCTCATTTATCCTATAAATTGGTCTACACTCAATGAAAACTGAAAATATATATTTATTGAAAACATTAAAGCTTGCTACTAACCTTTATTGACAATATGGTGAGGTTACTGATCGTGTTAGAGGAGAAGTCAGAACTTTCTCTTGCCTCTTTTCTCTTGAGGAACTTGGTCTTCTGAGTTGCTCTTTCGGGATAGCCATGTCAAGTGTTCCTCCTCTGTCCTTCGTAAAGTCACATTGCAGGCACTATCATTCAGAACCCTGATGACGCCGCCTCCTTAATTTCGTAAAGGGTCACAGTTAGCCTGAGCTGTGTTTTTTTAAAGAATCGGAATAAAAATCAATTTCCAAATTGGGTATCGTTTTGGCTGGAGTCATCTGAATGGCTCTGCTAAACCTAAGTAACCTCCACGCTGCACCGCGAATAAGTTAATTGATACTGTGTAAAATGAAAAAGGGTCGTAATTGGCCAGGAGCAAGTGAATCCATTTATACAGAAACCATGTTTACGGAGGGCTGACTACACTTTTCGGTGGAGGTTGTGATGGGATTACTTAATAATGCGTTTCTAATCTGCAAGCAGCCTATAGCTGTCACCTCACTTTAAACTACAGTATTTTCATATCGCTGAACTTCAATAGCTAATGTAATTTATCGTAATATAATAGCAGATTCTAATTTATGCAATTGTATTAACCTCTAGGCATCATTTCCTGCTGCTTGTGGAGGCATGCTTATGACATCACACTGGCCATTTAAGGCCAAAGGCTGGAAGAGATTTTCACAATTCTCGCATTCGCTTAATGCCGGTTGCAAATACCTGAGAAATGTCAGCCCGGATTATTCATGGTGTGGATTGCCCTCCAGCACAAATGTGCGATTAAGCTGCAGTAAACTGGCTCGCTTGTTCATCTGACGTAATTATTCATTTGTCTGTGTCGGGTGGAGCGGGGTGTACAACACACACTGGCGTATTACACACGCAATTATACAAATAGTCAATGATGAATTAAGTATTACGTATGTCATACTTGCACTTGCCATAGATGGATGTTTATTATTATTAAAGCAGGACAAATACCCAGTGAGGTTGCAAGCTCTTTACGGGACTCCGGCAAAACAACAAACATGAGAGTTGCTGACAAAAATAAAATATTTACAAGATTAGAAAGAACCAATACAAAATGTTAAATCAAGCAAAAAAAACCATTTACACAGCCATTGCACGCAATTTTTTTTCTCTCCAAATAATGTGGCTTTATAGCAAAGACCGGTAACCTGGATACGTTTGTGATTTTCAAAATGCCTTCATAGCCCTGGGGTTACCTCGCTCACTAGCGAGCCATTTTACGCTGACTTGACGGTTCGTCCCTCATTGGCCGCCCAGAGGTTACTGTTGGGGTGGGGGGATTACTGAAACGTGCCGTCTCTTGTAAAGTTGAAAAATAAGTCCTTTTGACTTACAAGCGTACGCCATTACAATTGCCGTCATTTTGTAAAATCCACAGCAGGTTGAGGGAATCCCATCATGCTGGTCAGTACCGGTTGGTAAAGGTGTTTGAACAAGAGGGATAGTACAAGACAGTACCAATGAGAGCAAAACATGAGACCTCCCGTACAAACAAGACCTCGCTCGAACTGGACAAACT
>JAZEWU010000012.1:6774799-6785116 GCA_036362915.1 Geotria australis
GCAACGTAACAAATCAAACAGACAATATAAATACACACACAGCAGAATGAGGCAAAGCAAACATTACGCAGGCGCACACAGGTTACACGTTATGTATGTACCAGTTGAACAACACGGATGGCGTAAACAAATACAAAAAAAGTGTTATTTATTGAATCATTGCGACCCCCTAACATCGTGCCAGTTTATGAAATAGCTGGGGGTGAACCAACCCTTAGGTGCTTGAGTGGTGCGTTGGCACGCGGCATGTCCATGAATGCAGCCCCTGTGCCCGGCTGTACGAGAGTGTGTGCCCGGGCTGTGTGTGTTCACGGACGCGCACAAGCAGGCGTTATCCACCCGCGGGCTCGCACCTGCACTAGAGGTTTTGCTCTTGGATTCAATGATTGCACATTATACAGTGTATAGGGTATATTTGTGTCCTTTACATTATATTCACATTGTAAGTATGCGTCCTTTGTAGTCTTTAAAGTACTTTCATTGTTGTTCTATAACACCGCCGTATAAAGCAAGAACTATAAACTGGCCTTGTCTGAGAAATGTAATCTACGGTACAGTGGTTTTTTTTCAACAGCTTTCATTCATGTAGAGAACAAGCGTTAAATGTGTTTTCGATCTCAAAATGTCCTTGTTAATCAAATAGACCCATCTGCATGCCTTTCAGCCTGTAGGGACTCGTGTTGGTGAGTGTCGACTAAGGCCAGCATCTCAAACAAAGTGGCCCAGCATTTGTTGTGTGCTAGGCCTTGGATTCCATATCCATTGTGTCCACTTTATGGACAGTAAGTAATAATAATAATATCATTTTATATAGCGCCTTTCACCCGAGGGTCACAAAGCGCTGCACAAGAGCCACAAAGAGAACGGCATGTCAACAGTGGTGCAATGGTTAATGCTCTCTACTGTAATCCCGGTGACATGGGTTTGATTTGTGTCCAACACACAAGTCAGGTGACCGGTTCTCTTGGCAATTATTATTTTTTTGTATGGAATCTGTTGCTGAGGAAAGGGATGTCTGGTCAACTCTCCTTGGAATGCTGCCACCGCCACCCTCACCAGGACAAGCGGTTTAGAAGATGGATGGATGTTATTATTGCATTAGAAAAATACCCAGTGAGCTTGCAAGCTCTTTACGGGACTCCTGCTACACAACAAACATGCGATGTTGGCAATGGAAGGGAATCTAACTTGGACAACACATTTAGAGCCCGGTGCACCAACCACTGCATCTCCTTTAATAAAATGTACGTGAATATTCTGTTAACTCATTTCTATATTGTTATTTATTAAACATAGGAATATGAATGCGCCTAGTTTTTTTTCTCTTTCGTTGTTGGTGCCCCAAGCGGTTCAGGTGCTTGGGGGGGATTTAACCGGTCTTGTGGTGTTGTGCCGTGTGCAGGTATGTGGGAAACCTCTCCCGGCAGGTGACGGAGGCGCTCATTTTGCAGCTGTTTGGTCAGATCGGCCCGTGTAAAAGCTGCAAAATGATCACAGAGGTGAGTGGACGATCGCATTACTCGCCAACAGTCTCGGCCACTTGAACGCTAAATTATCGGCGATAAATTTGCATCCTGATATTACGTTTTAAGTTCGAGCCGGTCTTTGACCCACCTTCATATAAAGATGACCCATATTTTGTTCACCTTACAATGTGCGAGGCATCTTTGAAAACCTTGATGCGATTTCTGGCCATAGACGAAGAGATTCATAAACCTGCACATAAGATGGAAAGAAGGGCGTTGTGCCGTATGATTTATTAGTTAATTAAATGGAGAGACGTTTTTAAACAGTATTTTGCACTTTTACTGCTATAGAAAGGGTCAAATTAAAGCCTATATATTTCGTGGACCCGATTCCACTCGGCATCACCTCATTTAGCATTTGAGAAAGACCGAAATTGCTACAAACTCTTTCGGAGTCTTCAAATTGCCGTCTTCTTCTTTGCGATTATTCGAAGCGCGATGGTTAAATTACAGTTTCCCATTTTCTTACACAGCCCCTTGCATTTTCATTGAACTCCGCAAGGTCTTTTGAGCTGCAGAGGTTCGGAATTGCTACAAGTTGGCGTACCTATACCATCGTGTGTGCTTTGACTCTGTTTTGTTACATGTTATACAGCGTGAGTTTCTCTGTACCTCTGTAATGAATCTATTATACAGAACATTACATTAAATGCAAAGGAATATCTGACCGAGTGGTACACCGATAAAAAAAAGAAAAAGGCTTTACCCTTGCTGGCAGTAATACAGGTGTATCATTAATAATGATAATAATAGCATTTTATATAGCGCCTTTCACCCGAGGGTCACAAAGCGCTGCACAAAGGGCCGTGGAAAGAACGGTATATCAACAACGACAGAAAAAACAACTAATAAAAACGAAAACAACAAAAAATAATTAAATGATTAAGGCTGCTTCGAATTACACTGAAATGTCGTGAAACTGGCAATGTTAAGAGCGGCAAAAATCTGCCAGCGTCCCCTAAGATGGCCGTCTCTTCCGTCAATCAACACAACGCCCAGACAACACGCTATACAATGAACACAGCACACACACATTCAACACCAAATGTAGATGTTCAGACACCAAATGGACACCAATTAAAAGGAATTAAGTTTGCATTGACCATAATACATGTGGTGAAACATGCAAACGTCTTAGCATGTTTTATATATTCTGCCAAATAATGTTCCTGAAGGCCGAGTGGTACATCATCAAGATCTATACGCTTTAAAAGCTAATTTTATCAGAGGTTACAGACATTGAGTTGTACACATGAGTCGTATCTAGGAAAAACTTAAGAATCTATATGATTCTATAGGCTTGGTAACCCCTCATTGCTGGCTCAGTGACTAGGCATAGCATTTAGCCACCTGTGCCACCGCATTCTTAATTTTCAAGTAAAAGTCTTTCATCCGAGTAAAAAAAACGGGAAAAAAAACATGGTCAGAAATAAGAGGAATGTGAAACAATAAATATGGCAAACATACAATACGTACGACCCCCGGAAAGCCGCGAGGAAATGAGGGTATACATCACAGCACTTCACGGGAGTGTTTGCAGATTTAAAAAAACGTGAGCATCATAGCAGTGAAAAAGGTATTGATGGTTTGTTGTGATTTTGTCTCGTGTTCTGTGCCCACGTGACTCAAGCATAGAAAAACTAAACGTAGAAAAACTACAGTTCTAGTGGGGACCAAACATGAGACTCACATTAGAGCTGCTTGATGTTTTGTTTTATTGGGCAGTTAGAGCAGTGTAGCGTTTTGTCAGAATTCTCACACAGTAAAAGTAAACACGAGTAATTTTGTTTGTATTAACTGAAGAAACGTGCATTTTTAGGATGCGAGCGCATATGACGGAGACATTCTGAGCTAACGTTAAAGTTCTAAGCAACAGTAGTATCCCTAGAAACCAGAATTATGTCATGATCACCTCTATAAACATTGACGCAACTAGCACTTGTAATGGACAGTGCACTGAACGTTGGGAAAAATGTATAAAAGCAGACAGTCAGTTTTGATTTAAGCTGGAAGGAACCGTTGAGCTATGTAGCTTTTTTTAACAGTTGTCCAACGGGGAGGGGTTACCAAGTTACAACATCTCAGGGCACCGAGGGCAATTTGTTCAGGACAATTAACCTAAGTCGGGATCTTTGGACTGTGGGAGGAAACCAGAAAACCCGGCGACAACCCACACGGACACGGGGAGAGCCCTGGGGGCTTTTTTGCTTTGCCATCAACATATCTGAAATCAAAAAAAGTATGGTGAACAAATATCAGATGTATGAGAAAGCAGGAAATTGCCAAGCAAAAAGATAAACAGAACTCTGTAAACCGATCAGGAAATGTCGAATATAAATTAGAAAAACGCAACATATTCGTACTGATGTAGGTTTTCACGGCTGGATGCATGATAAATGCTTTCAAAAGCTGTTCTTTCGGGATAGCCATGTCGAGCGCTCCCCCTCTCCTTTGCGACATTTCGCCTCCTACGTTTGATGCATCACATGATTAAAAGTGCAAACAAATATGCGTGCATCACAGCAAAAATTATTTGTCATTTGTTCATCTTAAATAATAACCTGCAGAAAGCAAAATTGAACCGTGATGCATGATAGCAGAGTCAGACAATGAGTGATGGAATTTTATGCAGGTCCCAAGCAAAACATTAATCCTATACCACAGAGAAATATTTATTTGTGTGATGAGGATGATGTTCCATATATAACACCTGAGAAAGTAACCGCTGCCCTGCGTAGTATAACAAGTGAAAGTTCCTGGACCGGTTCCTGGGTAAATAACGGTCACTATTTACATTGCATTGAGCTTTTCCAGTTCCAGCCAGTGTGTTTATTATTGCACTGTCGTCTAAACAGATGCTAAGAATGCGTTGCCATCTGCTTCAGTACAGTTGAAAGGGCTGGTAAAGACTCCTCGAATGCATCATTCAGCTTATCTGCAATGCCGGTTCCCACGAGAGCCATTGATCCTAGATCCCCAATGATTCACAGGTAATGCAGGTTATTGTAAGTGTAAATGCTACTGATGAACACCCCATTGTGGTGGCAGAGCACACTGTATGGCAGTGCGACTCCCACACACATTCATACAGTTGATGGTGAATCGTTATACGCCTTTTTCAGAATCTAAACGCGGCATAAATCTCGTGTACATTATAAAGTAGTTTTCGGTTTAGGTCACATTCTTTACTACTTCACCGGTGTGCTGAAGTAGTAATGAACATTCTATTCACGTGACTAAAACCTTACTAATAGCCTGTTAGGTGGAGGTAGGTTCACAACACTTTTACAGGACCTAACCCAAAAACACTTAATTTTTTTATAACATTGGTTGCGAAAGCCTACAACTTGATACAAATCTCGCACTGAAAAATAATTTTAAAAAGCACACGTGACACCGCCTGATGTTATTTCATTTGCTAAGAAAGAGCCCTTGCGATACCCAATGAGAGTGAGGCAGTGCAATTCGCTGCAGTCCCGAGAGCGCATGGTCCATCTTCCTCGGCTCATCATAAATACGGCTTAACACTAGACTAGACAGTGCAATATCTCGGTTTTCCCGGGTACGGTGCCTGGACGTAGGGGACAGATTTCAGACGTGTGTGTTTTCACGAGGAGGCCGAGACACGCACTCCCCGGCGTGATGTCACGCTACGTATCCGAGATGGACTCTCTCACGAGTGCGTGGAGCCCGAGGGACCGCAGCCTGCTAGATGAACATCTTGAGCTCAATTTCACAATTTTGCATTGCCCAACCTTCTCCACTAGGGGGTGATAGACCATCACCGAGTTGAGGTTTCCAGTGGAACAAGGCTCATGCAAGTATCATTATCGCTCAATTATGAAAATTGCGACCTCAATTGCTAGGCGGGCATCTAGGCACCACGTCATCCCTTGGTGGCTGATGAAATTAGTGCCCTTGTGGGAATTCAACAGTAATTGCGATTGGAGACTTTTGGTCATGTCATAGCAAAGTGCCAAAAATGCATATTAAGTCAGACATTTCGGACAAGTACTATTAGCATATTCCATCCAGCCATTTTCTAAACCGCTTGTCCTGGTGAGGGTCGTGGTGGCAGCAGTATTTTAAAGGAAAAACAGTATAGTTTCTAAGTGCTGATATTAAACAGATCACTCTAATAGGTGCTAATTTTATCCTGAGAAAATGTCGCCAAGACCCAGAGTGGGTTCAGATACCAATTCCTATAGGTGTCCATGACCAGGAAATCGAACATAGGTTCCCAGGATCATAGTAGAGTTATTTAACTACAAAGTCTACAAAGACTTGGTCACATATGTTTGCAGGTGCCTGAAGAATGCAGCTCATGAAGTAATGCTTGCATCTGATTTATTCATTAATTCATTCATTATCATTATCCACTTAATCCTGTTTTCACTTAATCCAGTAATCGTGGGGGCCTGCTGTCTTATCCCAGCAGACAGAGGATGCGACAGCAGTCCATTGCACCGAGGGCAATTTAGTCGGGCCAATTAAGCTAGGCAACGTCTTTGGACTGTGCGAGGAAATCAGAGTACCTGGCGAAAACGCACACGGATATGCACGTGGATACGAGGGTGAACATGAAAACTCCACACAGAAAGGCACCCAAGCCAGGAATCGAACCCAGTACCCTCTAGCTGTGAGGCGCAGGCACTACTCACTTTACCACCGTGCTGCCCTGCACCTGATTTGATTGAATATATCATATTCTGTCAACAGTTATCAACAGGGATTGCAGCTGTGGTCTTCCATGTGCATCGCCGAGCTATGTTACAGACAGGGGTGTATGTATGGTTACTCTGTAAATCTTATAATTGCGGTTTTAAATGGCTTCACTGTAAAATAAAAACACTAAGGGTTGTAATTGCAAACTCGTGTGGCATTCAGCGTGTTATGGTACCCCCACCCCTCATGAACATTTAGCATCAACTGCACCATGGACACGTGACTGTATTTAACCATTGGTCTTTCTTTTTGCATGTGCTCGGACAACGATCAAGGTAAAATCAAAGGAAAATAAATTAGTAAGTATTGGCTCTATGTGTTACTCTTTTCTTGGCATCCTGCTTTCTCAAGTGCTTCAATGTCACCACTCAATAAACAATGATAAGGCTACAAAGTGTTTCTGACCATTTGTATAGGACAAATGCCACTCATATTAAAATTGCCTGGCATTCAGTATGCTTAGTTTATATCTGGAAGAAAGAATCTTGGAAGTTATTTTTGTAGCATTTTGCCCCCAATTATATTCCAGTTGTGTGATACGCATCCTAACAAGAGAATCTAAATTCCCATTGTAAGTCACAAACAGGAAATCCACCTGCAAGATGATGCCACACAACTGCTTCTTATAGGCCTCTTTAGCCACAGTAGCAACACAACTTGTACATGTGCTGAAAATGGTGTTCTTCACATCTCAATAATACCAGTTATTGATACGTTTTAGAGCCAAATGAAGTGAAAAAACTAACTTGATGTGATGGGATTTTTGAGCAAACATTTTTGACTGGGCTAAGACCCATCTACTTGCTACACTTGAGAATCCATTTTAACGTCAGGTTGGACGCCTGGATTCAAATTCAGCAGCGATGCCAGCTCGGTCATCATGGGGTGGAGGTGGGGGGCGGTAGTCAGACAGCAGGGTGAGCGGGAGTTGAGTGGGCAGCTCTGAATGTGGCTGTGTTAGTCAAGCACGCATGTGTGAAGCCCACAGTATCTGTGCCACTCGCCCAAATGCTGCTGTCACTACAGCAGCTTTCCCGTCAGCTCACGGCCTGATTGACTTTGCAATGTGCACTGCGGGTACGGAATGGCAGTGGGCAAGCAAATCGTTTGGGTGCGCAAACGCCCGTCAGCACTCCCACACGTGAGCGGGAGCCATGCGTGTTTTTGGGCTGCGGTGCTGTTGACTGAACTGGTAACTACCAGCCAGATGTACCATAGACAATTCGTGTTTTGGTGTTGAGACGAAATGACCCTTAGCATCTGCGTTATGTCCGAAAATGCTGGCAAGGTGTGAATGTGTATCCTTAATGTTGCACAATGTACCGTACTAAAAGATACCATTTTACTACATTTCAGCATACGTGCGTATGCTCACAGATATGTTTCATGCTGGATAATGACACCCACTGTATTTAGGAAAGCCATGGTAATTGCGAGAATCCGTATTAAAGCCACGGAACAAATACAGTTATGTGCAAACAGGCACGTTTTTGTATTATAAGCCTCTGCGCCATTAATGTTGCTGCGTGTAAACTGTATCGATCCATTTATTTTTTCTATTATCTATTTTTGGTTGGGACTCGTCAGGTCCTTGTTCCTGATGAAGCCGATTGCAACTATCAGCGAAACGTCGTACCTTCATTGTTAATGTTATGGGCTCGCTCTCCAACATACCGGTGTGCTGAATTGGTACCGAATTTACACGTTTTTATTCACGTGACAACCCTTTGCTGATCGGCTGTGTCGGGTGGAGGCGGGTTTACAACACTTGTACATTTTTACGTGCCCTACCTCATAAAAAGAGCGAGACTATGGATATTTTGTTTTACTTCGTCTCCTTAGAATTTTTCGTCCGTACGCGCCGCCCCCGTCCTCTGCATTCTGAGCCGACGATACCGAACGGGAGTTGTCGCGCGGTGAGACCCGTGGCCGGAGCGGGGGATCGGGCGAGGCGTGCGGCGAGTGACGCATGTGTGTGCCGTGTGCTGTGCGTGCAGCAGGCGAGCAGTGACCCCTACTGCTTCGTGGAGTTCTACGAGCACAGGCACGCCGCGGCTGCACTGGCCGCCATGAACGGCCGTAAGATTCTCGGCAAGGTAAGCGCCTGCTGGGTAGCGCTCGCGTGTTTTCCGCTTTGCAGCTGAGCTTACGGGCGAGGCCGCACTGGACCAACCGGGCACAGCTCGCGAGGCACAGGGCTGTTTTTTCCACCGCCGATCCCGAGCCACGCTGCTCACGTGCAATGAACGTGTATTGTGAGACTTTCTAACTATGTGACCCTTTTGCCAGTATACAGATGATGGAAAGGAAAATGGTCTCACACTTTTTGGAAATAATACAGGTGTTAATTCAATTCAACTTTATTGTCAATTCTGCCATATGTACAGGACATATAGAGGATCGAAATGCCGTTTCTCTCAGACCCCGGTGTTGCTTTACCACAAATGCGTGGGCAGTGATAGTTAATATCTAAAAATGTGTATACACTGAGATCATGATTTGCACAAAACTGCAGTGAGTGTGTACCTGAATTGAGAAATGGAAAGTGTATGTAGTTGTTAAGTGTCATTGTTGGGAATGCAAGTGTATAACCAGAATTTGTATTTGAAAAGGTAAAATGTAATTTCACCAACCCTCGAATTAAGTCCTTTGTCACACAATCTGAAAAGGCAGGACTTGCTCAGCCACATTGCTTCACGTTACCCAGTATGCCTGCCAGTGTTCACTAGTCTCTTTTGGGAACCCAATTCTGCCAATCACTTTTTCCCATGCGTATTGATCACGTTGCAATTCACAGGCAATTGCCAATGTGCCCTGGAGCATCAAAGATGCATGTCATTGTTAGCTGCCGTTTATGTTGCGTAATCTTTTTGTACAAAGGGAAACCAAATTACATTTCATCTCCGTGACATTTGGCCCACATTTAAAGTATGTGATGGAGTTACGCATTGTGTTTTACCCAGCAGTGTTGGTGAGAACAAAACATTATACGTTTCAATACTTAATTGGTGACCATGTCATTCATCACTAATGGCAAAATGTCAATTTTTTTAATGGAATGTCTTTTTGAATATTGTTGAATTGCTGTGAATTTATTTTCTGTTCTTTTAGCCTATACATTTACGTTGTGAAATTTCAGCAGCCTCGCGTGGCACGAGATTTGCTTTTACTTTAATCTTGGCAGAATGTTTCGGCATCTTAATTTTCATGCAAACTATAATTTTCAAGTCGTTTCATTTTCTGGCACTAAAAAATACAAAACACTTTAGGCTACATCAGTTACGCAAACAGTGCGTTTATCTGCACATGGGTGTTGCCCAATTAGTTTAGATTAACGAGCTCCAACTGTTCGGTGACAGCTGCTGCAATGATGCGGCTCTGTTGGGTCACACGTGCGGAAAATTGCAAATATTGAGTGAGGGGAGAACATGCTGTGCATGTCTGGAAGCATGAGGCCACTTAATCTCTCACATCCTTGGGTTAAAGGAGCTGAGCTTGGCTTGCTCAGGACAACCATCGTCAAGTTTAGCCAATATCCGTAATTAAACGTTTGGTTGACGGGATATGCCTGAAGACTGTTGGTGTGTTTCAACCTGGGTTTGAGGTGGCTAGAAAATGAGCAGTTGAGGTCTTCTTCTTTGCGATTCTTCGAAGCACGATGGTCAGCCTCTGGACATCGTTGTCTTTCAGCTCGGTCTCGAAGCAGTTGAGGTGACTGCGTGCTACATTATTGTATTATTTTTTGTTACACGTGTGCTTAGGAACACAATGAATGCACATGTTAACATATGCACGTTAACGTGGCAAATGTAACAATATTCTGCCGTTTACCTTTGCTCTGATGAAGGACCATTGTGTTGGTGTTGCAGCTTCAGCAGTATGGGCTGTGGGAGCCTGTTCTTCATGATTGATCGTAATGCCTTTAGCAATTTGCAATGAAGGAAATGTTAATGCATCCACTAGATGCAGCGCTCGGGATTATTACATGTTCAAAAAATGCAATGCTTTCAACAGAAATAGTTTTTGACCAATGTTTTATGGCTTTGTATCAGATATAATCAGCTTA
>JAZEWU010000012.1:6795230-6808342 GCA_036362915.1 Geotria australis
TTTTACTGAGAACGAAACTACAGGGACGTGGTGGGCTGGAAGTTTGCCAGCGTGTACCGCTGGGTACGCGTTGTGTTCGTGTCTTCTATCAGTTGCTCTATCTTCTGGGAGACGTGGGTTGCGCGAGTCTGCATTGTGCTAATGAGGACATTCTACACTCGGGCTTTGTTCATTTCCATTAGTGGTCACGGAACTTGGCGGAATGGTGCAGAGCGGTACATTTTGATGAGAAAGCTCGTGGTTGGTGTCATCATCCGATGACACTTTTCTTATCCGTTTCGTGAACGAAGCCGCCGTATGAAAATATACGCTCCGTGCAAAAATACACCGGTAAATCAATTAAGCGACCCTTGAACAAAGTTTCACATGATAGCGTTGAACATTTACAATTGTTTCGGAATGTTAACGCACAGAACTTGCTTTAACGTGAATGAAAATGAAAACTACACAAAACAACATCTCGCAGCTTTATTGAACCGTAGCAGTTTAATTTTATCTATGGGTACCTTTTTGTCAGGATACAGATGGTGTTAAAAGAGACTAGGTTTTGCCCACTGGCAATAACACTGTACATGTTTTTGCCACAAGCCTGCGTGGCTTCTTGCAAACACATTGTGAAATGTGTCTATTCGGTTTGTCAAAATCTTAACGACACTTGTATTATTGCCAGAAAGGCTAAAAAAAAACTTGCATATTTCAACATCAGCTTATGATTTCCGGTGACTTAACAAACGGGGGGGGGGGGGTAACGTAAAGTGTGAAAACAACGATTGACTTCTGGGCCCCCATGTATAAGACAGGGAGCGAGAGAGAGGGGGGGCAGGTGTCAGTAGTAAGTTGGTAAGACACTGGCGTTTGGGGCTTGTCAGTGATGTCATCGCGAGCGGTCTCTCTCTTGCCCGGGCTCCAACTCGCTTCCTGTTCCGCACAAAATGGCCGGGCCCAGTGGACTGAGCTGCTGACTCCTCCTCATCCTCCTCCCATGAACTGTACTGTGTGCGCTGAGCTTGTGTGTGAAGCCGGCTGAGCTACCTCTGGGGGGATTGCAGCCTGGGGAATGTCGAAGCGACCAAGTAGGTAACCCCCTCCCGCTCGCTCGCTCTCTCTCCGCGGCAGGCAGCGCTCGCTTGATCGGTCGGTCGTGTTCTCTCTGTGTGTGTGGGAACTTCAGCCGTCGTCCGTTTGCTGTACCGCTTGTCACGGGTGTGTGTGTGTGTTTTTTACGAGACCAGGTAGCCTCTCTGTCGCTCGCTTGCTTTACACGCCGCGCGAAGACTCGAGTGAAATGTGTAAGCTTGCTCTGTGCTGCTGCGAGCGGCGTCTTTAAGAGGGGGCTGCTAGCAGCATTGTTTGAGTCGCCCCGTGATTGTCCCGTTGGCTTACTTAAGTTCCTTAAACGTATTTCGTGTTAATGTGCGTACATTTTCCCGCTCACTTGAAACGCGGTTATACGTGATGTACAGTCTGTGGCCGGACTGTACAGGTACAAGTATGTATAAGGGTGGGGACCTTGTGTGTGGGCTCGTGTGCATAGGGGGGGCACGCACGCGATTGTGTACCGACTGGTTTGGTGGGGCTCCGGATGAGCCGCTTGCCCCTGGGCAGCAGCAGTAGCAGGCAGGAAACCTTACAAGTGTTATCTGCCCTGTCTGTCGCTCGCTGCGCATTGCAATAGTGGCGGGCGAGCGGTCGCTGGTGGGCGGCTAGCGCAGAAGCCCCGATGCATAACATACATACGTGTGGCGGCACAGTGCGAATTACGGAACAGTCTTGCGTGCCTGCTGCGTGTCTTCCCTCAGTGTGGTGTGGCTCGACTGCTCGAGTGTGAGCTTTGGGGGTTAACAGACGGCAACTACTTTAACGGTGGTGCAGATGCCTTTTGTTATTGTACATGCCGGGGAAAAGTTGGTGTCTAACCCTCGCGTGTCCTCTCCCAAGGGTAATCACCATCCTCAAATGAGTACCTTGCCCAGTGCATCTGCATCAGGGAAGATGAAGGCTGCTGGCTCTTGATGCCTTTTTGACACCCACTCACTACAGGACCATTTCGTACCCTGTTTTGTGCATGGGTGTCAGCCAATGCTAATTAGATATCTGTGTGATAAAGTATAGATTTTGCCATTCCCTAAAAATACTATGATGATTTTTTTGCCTTGATAATTTGATACTTTACTACATTTGTGTTATTTTCAGTTATCAGGTGAATGCTTGTGTTAGAAATGTGGCGTGATTTGGTAGCAGAGGTTGGCATGCTCGGTTTTGAAGCAGTCTATTGTAAAATGCCACCGTTGTTGGCTGGTAATGTTTCAGAGCATGAAAGTGAATGGCCTTTAAAGCGCCTGTAAGAGATCTGGAGAGTGACTAGAGTGGAGTTATCCTAATCCTTTACGCTGGCTAGACATGTCAAAGTCGCGACAGCACTCACATTTAATCCACTACACAACCTGCCGATCGCCTAACTGTGGTGTGCCCATTCATACTGCCATAGGGTTTTAATAAACTTACACGTTTAAAGTGCTTTGCTGCGAGATCAAATACAGGTTGCGGCATAAGTCACTTTACCGAGAATAGTGCTAGACATTTAACCATGACAGCATCCTTGTTTTAAGAGTGTTAGCGATTAAATGTTATTTGCACAACCGTTTCAACAACACGACTAATTTAGTAATCTTGCTTATAACGCACAATCAGCACGGCATCCCAATGAAATTATGTTGCTGGTGGGGGCTGAGTGAGAATTATCGATCATCCCGTTGCGCACACAAACACACGCGGAAGCGGAGCCGGCATGTAGCACATCATGGCCGCACTCCTAAATTTAAATCCGTCTCCTGCAGTTCCTCACTTGGCATGGATTTTTTTTTACAGACACGTTTCCACTTCGAAAAATAGGACATTTTTGTGGTCGATAAAACATCTATTTGAGAAAAGGAAAATCTGATTTTATTACAATCATCACTTTATGGAATTGTTTGGTGCCATGCTGGTTTTGAGGTTATCTACCTTTTTTTTACAGTCCTAGCCTCATGCCTGCTGGCTACTATTGCGTGAGTACTTGGTATGCACACTGTAACAAAGAAGACACGACATTAAACGCCCGTGCTACGGAGTCATGGCCATGGGCTCTGAAACCTGCAACCACACCAACATCCGCTTTAATACGATGTTCTTCTTTATTACATAGTGCTGGTTTTTTTACTCTTTGTGGTGTACACAGTTGTGTTAAAGTAAAATATATGATCGCGTTACCCTCGGAGAGGCTGGCGCCACTGGAAGTTGAGTGGGAGGTTCGATGCTAGTATCCAGCCAATATTTCTATTGCAGCACCGTCTGATGTAAAGTATACACTAGTGATAACATTGCCAAGAGCAGGTCACTGTATGGTGGTAGGTCGAAAGGTGAAGGTGCAGCTGTGGAATTTATTGCCGCTTTTGTCAAAAGAGCCTCCACTATAAGGCAGTCTCCACAGCCCCACTAGAGTAGGTGTTCTGAACCTTTCGCATCTCCAGACCCACTT
Organism: Geotria australis; assembly: GCA_036362915.1. Lineage (NCBI taxonomy): Eukaryota > Metazoa > Chordata > Hyperoartia > Petromyzontiformes > Geotriidae > Geotria > Geotria australis. The sequence goes on from JAZEWU010000012.1 coordinate 6,798,748, forward strand.
GGATTTGGTCTCCATGGACCACTAGGTGGCGCTCGCACCCGACTGATGGGTCGCGACCCACCGGTTGAGAACGCAGACCCAAGAGTGTGTTGTAGTCTACACGTGCACACGAGGCAAACCTGAGAGGAGCCACACTTTAACTCACCATTCACGACCTGCCATGGCAGCATTACTGTATGATGGTGTTTTAACTTAAAGCTCTATTTTTATAACTTAAAAAATGTCCTTACCAGAACTGGATAACCTAGTCTTATTGGGCCGAATAAAGAATGTTGGGTTTTTTAAATATACACAGGCTGCCAGCTGTGTCTGGAGGGCCTGAGGATCGAACGAGCAATCATGCAAATTGTATAAATTAAGACTTGACTTAACTCTGATTCCATATGGGATTTACTCAAAATATATCCCCTAAGTTTCGAAAAACCTTAAGGGTGGTCAAAACCAGTCCTGGGCTAGTCTCGACTCTGCTTTTTAGATTTCCAAAGCCCTTTTTCTAACCGTGATAACTTGTTTAAGTTTAAAACCCACTGAGGCCTTAGACACCAAAGTATGTGACTACATATGTACACAGTCACCTCTTGCCTTTTAAGTAATTGTGAGTGTACATTCAATGCATACATTCCTAGGGTGATCAAGGTTTCATGTGAACTAAATGTATGGCCCCACCAAAGGTATAAGTTACTCGACCTAGTGTGTTCAATTATTTAAGTAATCAATTACTCCTGATTATTTGTTTCGTTACTCAATGGTGTACCGTGAAAATAGTTGTAGGGTTGCCACCTTCCAGACATCACCGGGGGTGAATTAAATAAGAGAGAGGACTGTAAGTTTAACTGACAAAAAAACCCCAGACTTTGACTTGTTCCAGGAAAACGTATATGTTTCCCAGGACAGTTCCCTCAAAGTGGAGGACTATCTGGGGAAAACCAGGACAGGTGGCAACCGTAATGGGAGGTGATACATGTGGCTTGGGGACGTCATTGAATTAATCATCTGTGTCACTAGGGAGTGGCTTCAAGGGGGTTTCCCATCTTCAGGGGTGGCCGGCATTTTAACCTACGACATGCAAGTATTTGGTTGCAATTTTTTGTTTAATTAAGCAGTGCAGTCGATAAATTGTAAAGGCTGTTTTTAAAAAGTCCTGTTCATCCCTCGTTAAAAACGGTGCCCTTTTGTAGTTTATACAGGTTCGGAAGGGTGCTCAAAAACAGTATATTCTTCCAGCTGTCTGACCTGGCTACAAGGAGACATCCATCTTGAATCTGATGAGTGGTGTTGACAGTCTTCGTTGTGTGGTGCTCAGGTTGAGCAGACTCTTTTCTCCCCATATTGTCTAAAAAGGAAAACTGTCAGCAGTTACGTTCCATGATATGCCTTTGGGTTTCAAAATTGACCTTTTAGCTTTGAATTTTACTGAAAATTGTCCAGTATGTAAGAGCAACATTTTTAAAATCACGCCGTAACTTTACCAAGGTTTTTGGTGGACAACGTTAGATGTCAAAAAAGGCGATTGTTAACTCCACAGAATGTACTTGGTCTACTGTCTGTAAAATTCCACATTTGCACAGTGATAATTTTTACACTTGATGACTGTTTCATTGTAGTTTTATTAAACCAACTTTAAATTAAAACGAGCCTCTGGTGGGTGTAATAGACGTTGGTTTTATGTTTTTTTTGCAATGATCGAGTTAATGGATTGTTTCATAAACGACAGAAAATATTGCTTTGGATTTCTCCCTCTGTGACTGATTTAAATGCATATCTTCACGATTTGCCTGTAACGTTTGTGAGCAGTTTATCTATAAAAGAAGTGGGAAGCGGTGGCGCAGCGGTTAGCGCACTGCGTTGTAAACGCAGCGAACCCGATTGCCATTTCCACTCGCGGCTAACATCAGTGACCATTATCTAAACTGGTATTGGGCAAATCACTAGTTCAACTCAGCCTTAAAATGAATACGTGATCTGGTGCATAAACATTGCCACTGGGGAGACAAAGACTTACATCCACCCCTTCGTGTGCCGTGCCAGTCTTCATATGTGCTCGCTAACAACACTTACTTGCCCTGAAAGCGTGTGAAGGCTATGCTTTGTAAAAAGGAGAGAATTGGCTTGTCCATGTGCAAGTCTGCTCGGTTTCCTTTGTGTGGCGCGTCATCCTATGAGTAAGTTGTTATTTATTTTGACTATTAGAATAAAAGAAGAGGCGCGTGAACATTTTTACCGGTTGGGTGTGTTGCATTTAATTACGTTCTTGCTAATTCCATCGTACCCCGCGGCTCCGCCAAGTTTTCGTTGAGCTGTTTTCCTGCCCCAGATATTTGCGTGTGATGGTGGCAGCTTCCTCGTCGTCATCATAGAATAGGTTGTACCGCTCTTGTTTGTGCATCAGCCTCTATACATTCCTATAGAAAATTACCCTTTTATTTCGTTCAGCAATGTCTGCTTTCTTAAGTGCCACCATGTTTGACGTTACTATGTATTTGCTTCCTCTTTGGTCGCTTTATGTTTTTCAACATTTTCATAGTGACTTCTCGAAACCCTACTGGCCTTCCCAAATGTATTCTTACGACATTTTTAAACAGGTTTTTTTTTTAAGCCTTTTCTACATTTTACCTTTTTCATCTTTGACATTTCATTCGTTTTTGTGTTTCTGATTACAGGAATCTGTACTTCAACACGTTGTGGAAATCTCACTCTTTTCTGTGCAAGTCCTTAAAAAGGGTGACTGGATGTCGCGGCACGCGTTGCGGTCAACTAAACGCTTTTGCGTGTACAGTAGTTGAGAGTTCAGTTTGCGCGGATAACCGGTTGTTGAAGCCGGGCCCTTTACAAAGTGTGCCGTCTGCCGCAGACCTGTATGAACTTGGCCACGTATGTGACAGATTTGTTTTACCCACATGGCCAATATTTTTTTTTTACTTTTTAACACAAAATGGACAGCTATGACCAACTAACCCAGATTATTCCCGATCTAGTCAGCTCTTGTAAGTTACACAAGGTGGAACCTGGATAGTGCCTGGACCGGGTGACCGTCATCCATAAAACGGGTGCTGCAGACAACTGCAGGTCTGAGTTAGCAGCAGAGGGCAGTGGAGGAAAATCCATTGCTGTGTTATACTGTGCTCAATTACTACAGATCCCTGCATTCACAAACTCACAGCAGTGACAAAAAACCCACACGACCCATATAGAGGGCCTTGCCCAGGAGTGGACACATACTTGCACTTGGGTCACCATGCAGAAAGCGCAATGTAACTTGGGCCAGCTGGACTAATAGGCGGGAGTCCTTGTCCACCTGGGTGAAAAGTCTGATTTCAATTAACATCACTGTAAAACCATCGGCAATACACGCGCGTTACATGTACCACTCTGTACAGTGCGTGGGTGTAGAAGCATTGCGTAGCCACGGTATGTGTTCTGTGCAGTGCTGTAGTTATATCCACCAGTTTGTGGCTCCCCCACGTATTCCCTTATCCTATCGCACCTCCAACCCCTGCCATGCAAATATGTTTAACAACTTGAAATACAGTGCATATTTTACACGTGATACACGTTAGCATGTCGAGTGCGTTTTGTTATCTTCCTTCATGTGATGGGAGAAGCATTCAATGGGACGTCTTGTGGCAATGCAGGGGTAACATCGGCGCCTCGCAGAAAAAAGGTCCTGCCCTGCCCAAGGCGGTTAGATCCCTGCTTTGGGTGCCTTTCTGTGTAGAGTTTGTGTGCTCTCCTCCTGTTCTGCGCGAGTTTTCTTTGGGATCTCATTAAATGGCCGATAGCATCATAATATATTAAGGACTTAGTATCTGGAAAATGTTGGCGCCAGCTAACCGCGTGGCTGCTTTACCGCTCCCCGCCTCTCAGCAGTTTCCTCACGCCTCTGAGTCGTGCTCTCTTTGAACGAATACCTTCGACATTAAACATAAATGATCCATCCGTCCATTTTCTAAACCGCTTGTCCTGGTGAGGGTCGCGGTGGCAGCAGTCCAAGGAGAGCGGACCAGACATTCCTTTCCTCAGCAACAGATTCCAGCTCTTCATGGGGGATTCCCAGGCGTTCCAGCTGAAGGATATAATCCTTCCAGCGTGTCCTGGCTCGGCCTCTAGGTCTCCGTGCAGTGGGCCGTGCCTGGTATTATAATTTGAAAATTGTATTCGTTATTTTATTTCCCGCTATCTGCGCAGAAGCTTCCTGAGACGTTAAGTGGAGCAGTGAAGTGCCTCGCTGGCAACATGTCGGAGTGTAGGGCCCGTTGATGCGCGACACTACACGGTCTGGCACTTGTCACCATAGTCACACGTGTGGTCACATCCTTTGTCGTCCACTCGTGAAGCTGGCAGCGGCGGCACTGCCCGTCTCCCGTGCAGAATCATTTGAGTGCCGTTCATAGTCCACTTGTTTTAAGCCCTGAATTTTGTCTGTCACCTCAGTGTTACGGATAACATTGGCACAGTGGGCGGCCGCATCGCACGTAGAGAAAATAAGAATTGTTACCTCGATTTAAAAAAACTTGTTTTTCTTGTTCATGACGTTGCCGACTGGTCTCCCATCCTTCCCCCGAGATTGGCTGCTCTGTAATCATTGCGAGGGTTTTGTCAAGGGTTATCTTTTAGATGAATGGGTGAGTGACACTTGTTGATTCTGTTTGAAAAGGAGATTTGGAGACAATATTCTTACACTGTCATATTGAGGAGACTTCACTGCTTATGTTCCCTTCGCCCCTCTTCTCCACATGCCCTCCGTTGTGTCCCTGGAAAGAAGGTGTTAAGTTTGGCGTGCCTCCCCCTCCTCCCGTGAGTGTGGCTTTGCTATTGAGTAGTGAGGCCTATTTGGAGAGGGTGTCGATGTGTGCAGCTTTATCTGCGTTACGTTTCTTGCCTCGAAGGGAATTGCTAAATGTTAAGAATAACATTGAACCAGTGGGTGGTGGCATGGAGTAGAGAAACAAGTTTTGATCAAGGTACAAATCCTTATTCTGGATTCTGTATGGAATTGTACTAAAGATGTATCCACAGTGAGTAGTTTCATAGCCTCCGCCTATTAGAACATAAACCTGACTATGGAGCGGTCTTTCTCCTATTTCGTTAGTTAAGACTTTACTATTGCCAACGCCTTCCAGTTAACAGGTGTGATGGAAGTTGGCAGCTTTATAAATTCACCACTAGCGGAAAACACTTTATAATTGCAGTCACCATGTCTCCTAAATACTAGATCATCACAGAACTTGTATGATTTGTTTGAAACCCACACAGAAACCTAATCGCTGTAGTTGCCGTGTGATATTCTCGCGGTTCCTGGAAATTGCACCCGGCTGAGAACGAGGCTAGCCACCAAGAGCCCTTGCTGGGCTGTACGTGCTGGCACTCACAAGCTACTTCGGTCATCCTCCTTAGCGGGAAGAAGCCAAACCACAGAAACCGATTCGGCGGTGATGCGCTGGGCATGCCACATTTAGGGGTTCATCATGACTCCCGCCCAGCACAGTTGTTCATGGACACTGAATGTCTGATTTATAGTTTAGGAAGTCTATAGTAATTTATGAAATGTAACAGTTTTTTTTCCTCTCAGTCTGTTATAATCCCCATGCTGTGTGTGACAGGAAATAAGTAAGGAAGTTGCAAAGTGTCACATAAGACTTTTGTGTCTTGTATTTGTATCCTGTGGGGAGATGTGTGTGTGTATATAGTCGTTGGGATTATCTGCATCAGTATCCCCAATCTTTGTCGTCCCTGCATTATTTACAAAAACGAGCTTTAAATGTTAGATTCAATGAAAGCCCTTTCCCGCTCTGACAGGCTCGATTTTTATTTTTTAGCGCTTAGTTTTAACAAAATAGCGTTACAAGTCTTAATTTTAGCCGTAGCAAAAATGGGCGCTTTTCTGACCAACAACACTGCACAATGGTGGTGTGCGGGAAGCGATTAACCAGGCAGAAAGCCAGCGCATACTCGCGCTGCACACACGTGTGAATAATAATAATATTCATAATTAGTTTAAGAAATGCATAGAAATAATTACCTTAACAGGCAGTGTATTTAAGAACTGCGGGTCACCACAAGGTTCCAAAGTGCGCCAGACTACGTTTATAATTCTTAAGATTAATTATAATTGTATTGATGTAGGTTTTCTCGGCTCGATAAAGGAGAATCGCTCTTCATAGCTTCTCTTTTCGGATAGCAGAGTCGAGAGTTTCTCCTCTCTCCGTCGTGACATTTCACCTCCCACGTCGGGCAGAGAAGTCTGAAGTGTTGATGCCTCCAACGTGGGAGGCGAAATGTCAAAGGACAGAGGTCGAACGCTCGACACGGCTATCTTAAAAGAGCACTTCTTAAGGGCAATGCGAATTGTTAAAAGGCTTCTAACAGCCAAAAGCAACTTAATGAAGATCCAAATATTACGAGGAGAAACCTCCCAAGGTGTTCACCCATCTGCTTTGTTTTCCTGTTGATGCTTTGGCAAGCATGGTGTTCACTAGTCACCGCTGAACCATTGCACTCAAAGGAAAAAGTGTGATTCACAGAGTAGCTACTCAACAATTCTTACCAGAGACTGGAGATTGACAGGTGCAAAATTTACATTGTAATCTATTTTCATCTTTCTTCAACCTCCTTCATTGTCACCATTGTTATCCAATCTTTGTCCACTGCTGGACTGCCATTGGTTAGGTGACTCACGTATGGAATCTTCTTTTATGCAGATGTCACAGATACCTGGAAAAAAGCACCAAGCAGGCAACAGAAATTATCAGATTAGCCCAGTACTGCCGTTAACGTCCATCAGATAGATATAGCCTTATTAACAATATACATGCAATATTGTGTTGTGCAGGATTTAATTAAATGTGTCTGGTAGGAATCATTCAAATGCGTAATATGCTGAAGAACCAAACTAAGGTGTCTTATAATTTACAGGGTGCACTGGGCACTGTGAACTCAATGGTCCAAATTTCAGCAACTTGTGAAGAACTGCCTGACATAGCAGTGGGGGAAACATTCTGTGCTGCGTCGATTTGCCTGCCTTGTTAAAATTCGTGTGCAGAAGCAAATGCAGCTGTAGCATGTTTGTTACTTTGCTTTAATAGGTCAGCAACCTATTTAAAGAACGCCTTGTACCACTGAGCGCCTTCTACAATTGCACTTTGTAGATCGTAACCGCAGCACTGTAGTCTCGCCACACTTGACCAAATGTAGCTGGAAGGTATAGCCTATAGAAATGCTTGGAACACTTTTGCCAAAAAAAACCCACTATGCTCGTTGCTGTGCATAGAAGGCCTCCCCATGCCGTGCAATTTATAGTGTTTGTTTGACCGTACTTTGCTTTGCTGGTCAATGCGGGGTGTTGATGTTGTGGTTCAGATCTGATAAGAAAAAAGTGATCAGCTTCTTCTCTTAATGAAATAAATATTGTAATCAAAATTGTTAAATAATTTGGTGAAACCACATTAACTTATAAGAATAATAATGAAAAGCATTTATAGAGCGCCTTTCACCCGAGGGTCACAAAGCTTATGTAATACATGGTCATGGGGATTGTGTGACCAAACTTCTGCACGCTTGTCAGTGTAGGTTGGGGAAGGAGGACCCGGGACCAGTTCCAAGATTGCTGATATAATGTTAGCTGTGGCCTGTAATCAGACGCGCGTGGCGTTGATGTGCCAGTATCGCTTCTTAAGTCTTGTGTCATCGTATGACAGACATGCTTTTACATGCCTAGTGTTTGTACAAAATGTCACAGACGAATCTTTCTTTAGCCGCGCGAGTTCTAGCTCACGCTGTTAAAATCTCGTTGACGTGCCTCGTACTATAATTTAATTTTAATCAGGTATCGTTTTTGAACTTTTTTGCTGCTTGCAGTCATTGTCAGTTAATCAAAAGCTGTCCGCCTGCATTATTGTTGTTTTCAAAATCTCTGTGGTGGGGGGTGGTTACTCCGTAGTGTAAGCACTTATTTTTTTCATAAATATTTATTGAGCTGTTTTAACATACCTCTGTCAGGACCAGGATGGTGTGTGCGGATTTTATATTAATGTCAAGCATTGATTTACTGTGGGTGTCTTAGCGTGGCATTATGCAAGGGCCACCGACACTGTGACTCATGGAATGCTAAAAAAAAACCATCTTCCGTTCAGACTGTGGCATAGGCGTTTTTGTTCAGAGCCTCGGTGTATGGGATGAGCCGTACAGGGTGACTGGGGTGCGGAGTGAGCACTCTGTATGACGAGAAATGCCCAACGTGGTAAGCAGTCCATTTGGCGAGCGAGCATTCTGTGCGGTGAGCAGTTTGTGCGAGTGGTGTGTGTGGTGAGCAGTCTGGATAGGTGAGTGTTCTGTATGGATGGATGGCGTTTTGGTAATATGTCTAAAATTCTGAAAAATTCTGCTTTTCAATGCTGTTTGTGAGTTTTATGTCAATTACGTTTTTACCCGATTATATCAGTATTTTACTTTCTACTTAGCCTTTTAATGGTTAAACACTGGCCTGGAATGTATATTAAACAAGGCAGTATCAACTCAACTGCCCAAAGCCCATAATGTGACAGCATTGGTTCTCAGGATCATTTTCTGCACAACAGTTATTTTGGCACTTGGCTGATTCCCGTTGTGATGCCACAGCTCCGATTACAGACTCGAGGAGTCAGCCATATAAAAGGGGCAGTCATGGAAGTGATGTTAACCCACTGACAATATTCAGGGCATTTAGGATCTATAGGTTTTCATTGCACCCCCTAACCTCCTGCACCTACCTTAAAGCCACTAGTGTTGACTGTGCTGTCTTACTATGACTCCACAAACAGAACATGTCCTTAGAGAACCGAAATTCAATTCAACTTTATTGTCAATTTTGCCATATGTACAGGACATACAGAGGATCGAAATGCCGTTTCTCTCAGACCCTGGTGTTGGCATATACATGGACTGGAACACAACAACAATGGTTTAAAAATACAGAATTTTTATTTGAATTGGTGCAACATTTGATGTAACACTGTTTAGCGTTGTGACAAAGTGGTTAGCTCACTGTGTTTTGAAATCAGTAGCCTTGGTTCAATTTTTAAACAGGGCTAACATCAGTGCTGAGTGATCTCTAAACAAATTTTGCCCCACCCCCCTTAATCAACCCACACTGACCATGGTGGGGACGTATTTATTTTATACATATAGTCAAACAGCCTCCACGACTGGCATGGCACGGAGTGGCCTTTGTCTAACAGTGGTTTGACACAATTATTGCCAAACTCTTTCTCTCTTCATTTGCATTCATATATGCTTGGGTGCTTTTGTAAATTGAGTGTTTTGCAATGTGTAAAGTATGCCTTGGGGTGTCAGACCAGTTAGTGCTGAAAAAAAACCAAAAATAAATCTTAGAGCCCAACTTTTTTGGTTGTGGTGTAATCACAACCGTACTCAGGTGCTTATTGTTTTTGTGGATCAGCTATTTTCCGTACAGGGCAGACATTTACCAAAACGCGTTTTTTTAAGCAATAGCAAATATAGTGTTGTATACGTTTGCAACAAGTGTTTGTTAATCCATCCATCCATTTTCAGAAACCGCTTAATCCTATACAGGGTCGCGGTGAGCCGGAGCCTATCCCGG
>JAZEWU010000012.1:6844905-6864761 GCA_036362915.1 Geotria australis
TGGTATAGGAAGGGGAGAGGGATCGATGACCAACATCGTAAGGCCGCACGGCTCGATCTCGGTGAAACGTGAGGATCAAATGATTACTGTACACGGTTTCACCAATCACGTACAAATTGTATCGCAGGTGTGAATTGATGCCGTTTGATCTGTCAGTACCCCACTTAGTGCGGATTTTGCTTGGGAGATGACATCAGAGGGTGTTTAAGGCCCACTGTTGAGGCACGCTTTGGTAATTACCCTTAAGTCACTAAATAGCCGTGATGAGATGGTGACCAGAGGGCTCAAGTCACAGCTCAGTGCTGGCACTGCTGAGAATCCTCGATTTAAATCCAGGCTGCAGCCAGCTGCGATTAAACCTGGCTCTCAACCCGGTCACCAAATACTGCACAAAAAACACATCACGTCAAAGTTGGTTCTGCACCTAATTTGGCTAAATTTCATTTCTGAAGATAAAAAATAATAATGGTTTAACGTGCCATGTAACAACTCTGTGGAACGTACAGATCACATGATGGGCTCTCAGAGGTGACTGTGGTAGCGTTGCACTGCTCTGGAAGAGATATAAATACTTTGAGAATTTAATATTGCAATCAGTGTTAACTGGCTGTATGGAGAGAGAGCATGCCTTGCCTCTTAAGTTACCCATATAGTCCTTGACGCTGGACCAGATATTTCACGAACTAAAAGTTATACCACCTGAGGTGGCATAACTTTGAGCGGTTCCAAGTACTTCAGCCGGCCCAATTACAGTGAATTGTGCGATAACCATTTGAAATGAGTTGGGTTATCAAGTAATTTCACTCGTCCAAGCCGTATAAACACGTCGGTAAAACTAAAGTTTTGCTACTTCGGTCGCACCAGTGTCTCCTCTCTCCGAGCGGAGATGGTGAAACAAATGAAGGTCTCGCGTTATTTCCTCACCCGGTGGTCGTCGAGTGGGCAATACGAGAGAATTCCACGAATATGCTTTACACACGTTCATGCCACGGTACGGCCACGTGTTGCTACCGTGAATGACTCATCAGGAGTAAAGTCCTGTATGTATATTGATTGCGTCTCAATGCTGCCGGCTAAGCAGTACTGAATTCCGACCGCATGAAAGCACTGCGTTTTGTACTGCATATACGTCGAACGCTTACTCGGTGAACGTGATTACGTTTGTCACTTTCCGTACGAGGGAAAAATTGTGCGTAGTTTTAAGAATAAAGTGTTAACGTTTTTCAAAGAGTTAAGCGAACGACATTTTAAATCGGTCACGAACATAATCCAGCGTGACAATTGGTGTTGCACCACCACAGTGGCACCGATCCCACACCGCGCCGTAGCCAGGGAGAGAAAACTACACCCTGCATGGGATCGATGATTGTGGGAGACGATTAAAACGGATGTTGATCTTCCCCGAACACGCTGTGCATGCTGGGGAATAGTTGTGCCGAAATCTGGACAGCATTTTGTGGCACCAGGGAAGAGTCCGTTAATTTTGACCGATGCTGGACAATGTCCCCTCCACGCATTTACGCCAACAATGTTGCACTTTGTATATTTAGTCTACTGCTGGATGAAGGCCTCCTCAGGCCTGGTCTGTATTTTGCAGTTGGTGTGACATTACCAGCCTACTGCTGGATGAAGGCCTCCCTCGGGCTCAGTTGATTACGGCATTTTGACCATACTTCACCACGCTGGCCAGTACAGGTTGTTGAAGTACGCCGGGGGAGGGGGGGGGGCGGAATGGGCGTTCAGATAATCACAATGGTGGCCGTGACCGGGAATCGAACTAGGGCAGCCGGGTTCATATCAGTGTGCGAAGCTACCGCGTCGCTACTTCCACGCGGCTGGGCTCACCGGCTTTGCGTCTCCCGTGAACGCCGCGTGTCACCGGGGGAACGTGACATTAGGTTCGTGTAAACCAATCACGTGGTGTGGCGACGGCTTCAGAGCCAGCGGCTTTGGCCCCTTTCTGCCACCCTCGATTGGATGCCCGTTCGATAAACGCGATGCCCCGAAGTTCGAGCGGGCGAATCTAGCGTTGCGCCCCGCGACGCCACTTGGGCTAACCTGACCGTCACCCTCAGTTAAGCGATCCGGGGTGATGCCGACGCAACACCTTGGTCATCGCCAGTCCTCGTGTGTGTGTGTGTCTACGTAACATAAAATATTGTATATACACATATGCAGTATTATTTATATGAATGTAATGATGTTACAAATGCTCTGTTCTTGCAAGTGCATTATTAAAGTTGTCACAAACAACATTTGTTTTCGCGGCGTGAGTGGGTGTACAGTAATAGTGAACGCTCACGCAGGGCTGCTGACCTTTCACCGTGAACTCTCGCGTAACGTCGAGTTACAATTTTGCCGAAGGGCACGGGAGCCCCCAGCCTCAGGCCTGCCTCCTCCCCCAGAAAAGCAGAAAGAACTTACACACAAGACCTCCTGATGCTCTTCTAGATGTGGTCGCATTTAGACGCCACATGAACAAATACTGTATTACCGGTAGAAAGAATTGATGATTGCAATCTATGACACTGTCATCTCCGAAGAACGGAACAAGACAGGAATCCACCAAAAGCAATGGCAACGCTAGTAGAAGGGAACAGACATTACGATGGGGTGGAGGAAGCGGCAGTAGTCTGGAGAGGAGCGACGTGGAAACATCAACAAGGCTGAATATGTTGATAATCGCCAACAGTGGAGGATTTTTGCTGACAGAATTTGGTGGCGCTAGCAGCCTCCGTAATGGGGCTGGGAAAAGTGGCGAGTGGCGGTCTGCCCCGTGTCTGACCACTACACTGTCTGCACATGCCCCAATCTCCATGACTCATCGCAATCCTCTCCGCAAGCCTTCTCAATGGAAGGCAAAATTAACTATAATTCAGATGAACACCTAACTGTATAGAGACAGCGAGTTGGCCGCTCGCGAGTGAACGATTTCTTTGCAATCGGCGGGTGCTAATTTTAGGCCCGGTGATCTAAAGTTACAAATTCTAGGAAATGTCAACTTGAATTTACACCAGGCAAGGGATGACTCACAAAATGATGGCCGGAATGCTGATTAGTTGTTTCGTAATAGATGGTTAAATATGTATGTAGTATACTGGCTGTTAGAACTTAGTACTAAACTCGGTGTGCAAGGCCTATCACTTCTGGGATACACAGCAGCTTGAGGCGTGTACGTTTCCTCGCATCACTTCCGTTGCCGCCTCGTGTTCCGCAGCTTAACCGGCGCCGTCGAGATGCTCTCATTAAAGCTAGGGAGGTGTGGTGACACTGAGTAGTGCTGCCGCCTCAAAGCAAGGACCCGGGTTTGAATCCAGGCTCAAGTTACCTTTCTGTGTGGAGTTTGCATGTTTTCCCCCCTGTGTCCGCGTGGGTTTTTGCCTCAAACTCCGGTTGTCCTGACTAAATTGCCACCACTGCCCAGACTTGGGAGACACGAGTTGGTCTCAGCGGTTGCTAAACGTACGACCAAGCCTCTGAGATCATGCCGTGTTTGACAAGTCACTACTCCGTGTGGACAGCAATCAAAACGCACCGACCGATTGCGACCCTATTCTAAACAACGATTCGGATATGTAGCAAAAAAACAATGAGAGAAAAAAACCTTCCCTTGCAGCACACAAACGGAATATACCAACGGCGTTTATCGTGCACAACTGCAACACTGTCATATTAAACGTGGAAAACGTTAAGGCGATGATTCGAGCATGATCGTGCTCGGGCTTAGAACCGTGTGCATGTCGTGGAGTGCAGGTGAAAGTGCAGCGTGTGCACGGCGACTGCACGGGCTGCACATATTCCCCACGTGTATGGGGAATGTAGAGTGTGTGTGTGCGGAGCATATGTGGCGAGCGGCGGTGCATTGATCAACACGGTATGAGCCCTGCAGCCAGAGTTCGATTTCCAGCCATGGTTAATGTCACTGGTGATGGCATTACATGAGAACCTGGTGCGGCACGCATTAGCAATGGGGAGACAAAGGCAGCCAGGTGGTTGGTGCTGGCGGCAGTAGCCCTTCATGTGTCGTGCCAGCCTTAATGGACGCTTTGTAATAATAATAACTACAATTATTAACGCGCACATAGTCATTCAATGTCAAAGGTATTCATTCGAAGAGAGAACGACTCAGAGAGGAAACATCAGAGAGGTGGGGAGAAGGGGAAGACAGCCAACATTTGTCCACACACTACATCCTATATATATTATGTTATCGGCAAAGAAGAAGAAGATCGGCATAGTATGTGCACGTGGAGCACGTGAGGGTGTGCAGTGTACGCTTGTTAAGCGTGTGTGTGTGAAGCGCGTACGAGAGCCAAAGCAGGGTCGTGCTGAGTGCGAGCTGCGCGTGTGTCGAGCGTAAACGTGCGTGACGCACACAGTGCACGTGCGTCGTGAAGTCGTGCTTGCGCGCGTAGAGCGTGGAGGCTGCTCCTGGTCACAGAGCGAGGTCACCGGGGCAAGGTCACCGCTCGCGGTCACTGCTCGTGGCCGTGAGTGAAGTTGTTGCGCTTGATACGCTGCCTGCGCTGCGTCTCCAGGTGGCGGGCCCGCTGCCACCGCTCGCGCGTCAGCCCCGACTGACCCACGCTCAGAGACAGCAGCCTGCACGGGCGCAAGGGACATGTGCGAGACAAAGATCCCCCGTATAGCCTTAACAGACTGGTAGGGGCAAGTGCCGTTAGCGAGCACCTATGAAGGTCGACACGGGGGTGGGTGACCAGCACCACGCCCGGCGGCCTTTCAGTAAAGCCCAGCATGATGTCAGTAACGCAGCCTTAGGAGAACATCTTGGGTGGCTTCTGCTCAGACTTATAATTTATTTATTGGAGCGATTTAATTGTTTTGCTATTCTAATGTTGGTGTGCCACGTCACTCTTGTGAATCAGGCTCATCCTTGTCTCTTGAGTCCTCACCTGGTGACACTAAATCAACTTGAAGCGATCGCTCACTCTCCGCTGGACAGCTGCAGATGACTCACGCACTGTATGGGGTACAACTGAGTGACTTGCGCCAATTTCATACGACTCGATGTATGATTGACGATCGTTTACCTACAAAGGCCACAGGTCACTGACTCACGACATATCTTGGCTCGGTCAAATGCATTAGATTACGGTTACTGCTACATAAACAAGGCGGTCATGCCGGGTGGCCTGAAACGTGTCATTTGTTACTGTCACATGGATTATGATGCGTGTTTACCCAGGGAAGCCTCGCTTCGTAGCACGACTCGTTTTCAGGCGGGTCCTGCCAAGTGTTAGCAGTAGGGGACGATGATCACTACGTATCTTCAAAGCGAGTAATTTTCGGGATTAGTTTCAAATTTCACCTCGGGTGAAACATTCTGTCTGACGTTTAAAATCGGTGTACGTTAAGAAAGAAACATTACTTAAGCAGCTTTATCACGCGAGGGCACTATGAACCCGAGGCCACCTGTGTGCGATTCCCGGCTTCCGCTGACAGTGGTGAGTGAAACCTAAACCGGCCGTGGATCCCCCCCGTGTTTACGAACCTACACTGACAGCGACCTGAAATATGGTCCGGAGTCTCCTCTGACGAAGGGCTGTGTTGATGTAGGCTTTCACGGTTCAATGCATGAGGATTGCTCCAAAGAGCTGCATTTTCAGGATAACCGTGGAGAGCGTTTTTCCCGTCCTTCGTGACGTGAGCAGCCTGCCGTGTTGGCGGCAGCTCAAGGCTATGAGTAGTTTAGGCACCGAGTAGAGAAACACTACTCGGAGCCTGAAGACGCCTCGAGCATGGGAGGTGAAGCGTCTCGCTACGGCTATCCCAAAAGAACGTCTCTTGGGGAGCAATTCTCCTGAGAAAGGGCTATAACATTACTTATTCAAGGCAAGAACATAGAATTGTACGTGTAAGCACGCCGCCCTCTGGACTAGCATGACATTGCAGTGGTAATATCTGCGCCTCACAGAAAGAGTAGTCTTGCCCGAGCAGGTTCGATTCCCGCGTTGGGCGCCTTTCTGTGTGGAATTGGGGGTTCTCCCCCTGTCCTGCGTGGGTTTACTCTCATTAATTAACTGACCGATAACATCCTGATATATAGGAAGCAGTGTGTGGCAATATGGCGACGGCAAACAGCCTGGCTGCCTCCTCCACCTCTCTGCGCTTTCCTCGCGCCTCCGAGTCGTTCTCTGGTCGAATGAGTACCTTCGACAGTGAATTAATATGTGCGCGTTATAAATGAAAAAATACTATTATTATTATTAATAAATCACACGCGCGCACACACTCGGGCTGGTTACAGACCTGGCAACCACAAGCAGCAGGTGCAGGTCATCGCCCGTGACCTGAGGGTCCTCCCGTCTCATCTCCACGAAATCCTCCTCCACCGCCTGTTTGTGGGGGGGGGGGACATTGCAAAACTCGTTAGTTTTGTTTACAATTCACATTTTTGACCGAGAATCAATTTCTTTACAGCTCCGAGTCAGTGGTGGACAGAGTCCGTAGACAGCCGTCGCTTAATTCCCTCAACGCACGACGCATTTTATTTACTAAACGCGGACAGATGTAAGGGTGAAGTCTATCCTGGTCTGGAATCTGAATTCGCACCAGCGCTAAGATTACGAGACACACAGTTCCACCACAGCGGCTAGCCAGATTGAAGAATACACAGTTCAGACTGCAAGGTGATAAAATGAACTGTCACTTGGTGTTTTGGTTTAAACTGGCCGACTGGCCGCACGAATCTGTCCGACTGGCCGCACGAATCTGTAAGGAACCGTTGAGATATGTAGCTCGTTTTAACAGTTGTCCAGCAGGCAGGGCTAGGCAAGTTATAACATCTCAGGAGACACGGGGGCCAATTTAGTCAGGACAATTAACCTAGGCAGCAGCATGGCTTTGGATTGTGGGAGGAAATCGGAGGCCACGGGGACAACATGCAAACTCCACACAGAAAGATACCAGGGCCGGGAATCGAACACAGGGCCTTCTTGCTGTGAGGCAGTAGCGCTGCTCACCCTGCCACCGTGACACACAATGAAATCACAGCCGCAAACTAGAAGCACACAGACATTTCCATGCAAAGCTGCTTCGTATGGATTGGGTTTGTAATTAATTACTTTGTTATTAACGTTGACAGAGTGACACGTGCCTGAATAAAAGTGTAAAGTTTGTCTCAAAACAAAATTAGACTTCTCGTTAAATTAAAAACTAGATTATAGAAGCCGTAAATAACTAACGATTTAACAAGGACATTGTAGGTTAAATGTGTACGAATCAATGTAACACGAAAGGGCATGTGTGTCTGAACTAAGGTGGATACTGTAAGCAGCTGCTCCGAGATTTTACCCAAACTGGACGCGTTAGCGTTTTATATTACATCATAAATTATACTTTAGCCGTGGCAGGGAAATACTAAACCGACACAGATGCATAACGACCAGACGTGAATCAATAACCGCCCTTCATTTATCTCGGGAAGAACCCCCACTGAGATCCATTATCTCAATGCATCACGACGCGTGTGATGTCATTAATTGAATTCCACTGGTTACCAGGACCTGCCACGTGATCTCCCCCAAGCCTGACAGCCTCTGTACCATGGTGTGTATCTATGAAATAAGAATCTAAAAATAATAATAGTAATAATAAAACATTTACGCACGCAA
The DNA here is from genome assembly GCA_036362915.1 of Geotria australis. Lineage (NCBI taxonomy): Eukaryota > Metazoa > Chordata > Hyperoartia > Petromyzontiformes > Geotriidae > Geotria > Geotria australis. Next base: position 6,852,540 of record JAZEWU010000012.1, read on the forward strand.
ATGTTGTGCCTAGTCAAGGACGAGACACGGACAAAGAGGCGCGAGGAAACAGCAGAGGGGGGTTGGGGGAGTTAGCCAGGCGGTCAGCCAATCTTCTTCTTTGCGGTTCTTCAAAGCGCGATGGTTAATTTACAGTTTCCCATTTCTTTACAGAGTTCTTTGCATTTGTATTGAACTCTGCAAGGTCCTTTGAGCTGCAGAGGTTGGGTAATAGAGTGCAGACAAGGCAGTGTTCCATAGTATGGTCTGCTTCTCCATATTCACAGGTGGTTGGGCCGGTCTTGTAGCCCTGTCTGACCAAAGCATCTTTTGATCGTCCCGTTCTAATTCTCAGGCGGTTGAGTGTCTTCCACTAAATCCATGGTGCTTCTGGCATCTGTTGAGCTTCTGGACATCGGTGTCTTTCAGCTCGGTGTTAAGATGTTCAAACACCAGACTCCTTTTACAAGGCAACAGGGTCTGCAATTACCGCACACGGGCCGACCCGGCGACCGTATCCCGTCAGGAACCGCGGGCCGCGCCGCTGCTCACCTTGGACACCTCGTCGCTGATGCAGTAGTCGGAGAGGCGCGCCAGGGTGAGGTACGCGCGCACGCGGTCGACGAGCGCGGGGCTCAGCGACGCGCGCAGCGCCGCGAAGTACGCCGCCGGGTCAACCGGCACGGGCCCCGGCGTGAGGTGCACCTGGCAGTCCGACTACAACGGGACACGGAGACAAACATCCCCCCCCGTATGGCCTTACCCGAATGCACGGTGAAGCGCCTTTGTCTCACACACACGCGGGTACGCACTACGCACACTATACACATGACGCACACACACCGAGGGCTGCGTCAGAATCAGGCAGCGCTTGTCATAGTCCATCCATCCATTTTCTAAACCGCTTGTCCTGGTGAGGGTCGCGGTGGCAGCAGTCCAAGGAGAGTGGACCAGACGTCCCTTTCCTCAGCAACAAATTCCAGCTCTTCCTGGGTGGGAGATTCCCAGGCGTTCCCTGGCCAGCCAAAGGATATAATCCCTCCGCCGTTTCCTAGGTCGGCCTCTAGGTCTCCGCCCAGCGGGCCGTGCCTGATAGACTTCCGGGGGGAGCCTCCCAGGGGGCATCCTTACCAGATGGCCGAACCACAGTCTATACACCGAACGTGTGGGGTGTGCGCAGAGAGAGATGCGAGGGTGAAGCCGGAGGCGGGAGACTCACGGGCAGCAGCGATCGGCCTTCGGACACCACCAGCAGGTTGAGGCTGCACGGGAACTCCACCTGGTGGAAGCTGAAGTCGTAGTCCACCTTCTGCCACGAGATGACGTTGCCGAGCGCCGTGATGTTGCGCACGCCTGCACGGGCACGCAGGCACCGTTACGCGCCGCCCCCTCGTCGCGGTCGTAGCGAGGAGCGCGTCACACGCAACGCGCCCCATCTCGTCAGACCTCAGGCACGGTCGGGGTGAAAGTAACTCACGTCTCTTCCCGGTACGGTTATATCGCAACCCCCCCCCCTTTCCCGTCTGGCACCGGCCCTGGGCCGCCCGTGCTCACCCGTGGCGTCCAGCTGTCCGGGCTGCAGTTCGGTCTCGTCGAGGAAGAGCGACGCTCCGCTGGGGAGCTGCAGGACGCCCGCGCGCAGGCGGTTCTCCGCGTAGTCCTTACGGGGGCTGAGCCGGGCGCCGTTCATCGTGCCCAGCGACATGGGCAGCCGGTGGGACTGCGCCGCGCACACAAACCGCCTTAAGAGAGACTGCTTCGAATTCGATTCTTTGAAGCGTGATGGTTATATGACAGTTTCTCATTGCAACAAGTTATTCTTTAGTTGCCGACAGCCCTTCGACATTTAGAGATATAATAGTCAATGCTCCCTTTAAAGGCGGGCATTGGCCTCTCTTCTTGCTCCAGACTGAGGGGGCTTCCAGCATCTGTTGAGCATCTGGACATCGTTGTCTTTCAGCTCGGCTTCAAAGTGTTTGGTAGAATTTGCAGGTAATACCTAGTATTACTTGACAGGGATCACGACGTGAACGCTTCTACCTTGATCCTATGAAGGAAGGGGTGGAGTAGCCGGTACCGCGCCCGGCAACCTTTGTCTCCCCGGTTGTTGTTGCTCGTTTAACCGGCCAGCATCCAGGTTGACCCGGGTTAGCCGGTTGCCCCCCCCCAAAATGATGGAGATATTGGAGCAGAATTCCTATGACCAGATGCCCTTCCTGACGCCAACTTCCTTTAGTTGGAGGGTATTTGGTTTGTTAAATGTCTGGAACCTCGCAAGCAGAGGCCGGGTGTTGTGGCTCGACATGGTGCCGAGATAATAATATTTTTTTTACATTGATAACGCGCACATATTCGTTCAATGTCAAAGGTATTCATTCGACGAGAGAAAGATTCAGAGGCGCGAGGAAAGCGCTGAGATGCGGAGGAGGCAGCCCGGCGGTTATACCGGCGCCATATTGCCGCACACTGCTTCCTATACATTATGATGTTATAGGCCAACTAATTAACGAGTGTTTTTTTTTTAAGGCGGCCAAGGCGGGAATCGAACCGCCTCGGGCGAGACCATTATTTCTGCGAGGCGCGGATGGTTACCACTGCGCCACCCCTGCCGCCGCAAGATGACGCTTACCGTGGTGACGAACTGCTGCAGGAGGAGGTAGAGCTCCCGGGTGTAGGCCGGGTTGCAGGGGCAGCCGCTCAGGTTCAGGGAGAACTTGCCGAGCGGCATCACGTCCCGCCGCGCGTATCTGCTCGCGAGAGCCCCGGAGCGCCCCCCCGTCGACGTGCATGAGGACGTGTCCATGGAGACGACTCGAGATCATCTCACGTGCCACGGTGTGTATGGCTGTCTATGCGTACGGGTAGCTCAGTGGTTAGCGCTATGCTGGGCTACAAATCTGGCTACCCGAGTTCGAGGCGGCAAACTCAAACTCCGCGCAGGACGGGCCCCCGGGGCCCCAATCAAACCGCCTCGGACAGGACCTCCTTTCGGCGAGACTCCGACGTTGCCGCCGGGGCGCGCAACCGCGCGATCGCCACCGCGTCGCCACGGCGACCAGCGCGGGACACGCGCGTCACTCACACGGAGGAGACGAGGTGCAGCAGGAGGTACTCGGCGGCCAGTTCGTCCCCCAGCAGCGCGTGGCCCAACATGCCCAGCAGCTCCGAGCGCACCGACTTGGCCTCCGCGAGCAGGGTGTCGCACACTGCGGGCACGCGCCAACACGCCGACACGCCGACAAGCAAGTCAACGTCCGCTCGACCGGCCGTGCCACGCGGCTCGGCGACAACGCGACCACGTGGGCGCGTCTCTCTCACCGGGGCGCAGGTCCGCGGGCAGCAGGGGGTTGACGTGCGCCAGCTTGCGCACGGTGAGCGCGTGAAGGCGAGGCACCAACGAGGCGGGCGGGCAGAGCCGGCTCCCGTCCGCGCCCTCGTCGCCCGCGTCCGTCTCCATTTCCGCGTCCGCCGCGCTCGCCGTCGCGACGTCCGTGCCGCCGCTGAGTAAAAAAGGGGAATCGGCTTTAGTCGAGATGGCTCCTCAACGTAGGGTGTCGTGGCCTAGCGCTAGTGCCGGGCCTGCACCGCAATCGCGAACCGTCATCGCCTGGACTCCAATGTTGTGCCCCTATTTAATTCAACGTCGAAAATATTCACTCGACAAGAGAAGGACTCAGAGGCGCGAGGAAAGCGCAGAGAGGCAGAGGAGGCAGCCAGGCGGTTTGCCGGCGCCATATTGCCAGACACTACTTCCTATATATTATGAATTTCAATAAAGAATGGGTAGAGTCCAAGCGAACGCTAACTAAACATTTGTGAAATTACCAACGGCAGTCTCACGTCACCACATATGGTAGCAACCTTAGATGCAGTTCCTTCATGCTCTCTATTGACTTGTTTACTGCATGCCTATCCCTTCAAGATATAAGGTATATTTATTCTCCCCTTCAGAGATGGACTGTGCTAAATTAAGCCAAATATCAAGTTCATACAAAACAAATTTTCGTATCGCTATTGATGAACGAGCCAAGAACATCACGCCGCTGCGCTTGAGAATCTAGGTTTAATCCCCAGCAGCTGCTCCAACTTAATCTCCGGGTCTCAGCGGTGCCGGCACACTGCGTCCAGTTTCGGTTGCTGGAGGATCGGCGCTGGCGGGCTGGGAGGGGGGCGTTCGCTTGCCTGCCGTCGTGCAGCAGGCCGAGTGCCGGGTCCATCGACAGGATCCCAAACACCTCGACCACGTCATTGAGCTTGATGGAATCCCAGTCCTCGTACACCTGCAACCAGAGGAAGAGCCCGGGCAGGGGAGGACCACGTGTCGCCGCTCACCATCACATTTCACGGGTTATGTTGCTGCTGTCACTCACTAAGTGATGACCAAGGTAGGCCAACGTTGTTTTATCGAAATATACCATCAACCCGCAAGCGCTCTTCCGCCTTTATCATGACTTTATAAGAACGGGTTACGCGCTTGGAACACGGACGGGCACTGTGCTGTTATACAAAATTCAAACAAGCTACATAGCAAACGTTTTATCAACTCTTCAGCTGTGAATATTCACAATCCTTCACAGGTATTCATTCCCTCGTGCCTTTGCGTAATGGCCTTAACTCACGCAAACACCCGCGTGTTTTTATCACGGATGTTTGTGTGAGTTAAGGGCGGCGCAATGGTAACATCCGCGCCTCACAGAAAGAATGGTCTTGCCCGAGGCGGTTCGACTCCCGCCTTGGGCACCTTAAAAAAAACACTCATTAATTAGTTGGCCGATAACATCATAATATATAGGAAGCAGTGTGTGGCAATATGGTGCCGGCAAACCGCCTGGCTGCCTCCTCCGCCTCTCTGCGCTTTCCTCGCGCCTCTGAGTCGTTATCTCGTCGAATGAATACCTTTAACATTGAATGAATATGTGCGCGTTATAAATGTAAAATTATAATTATTATTATTATTATCTGTGAGCGGCAAAGCGGAGGTTGAGAGGGGCCGCCGGGGTCTCACCTTGACGATGCAGGCGGGCCCCGTCTCGCCGGGAAGGGGGAAGTTGAGGTCGGCGGTGGGAATATGGTTGACCGAGGCCCCGGCAGCAGGATCCCGGAGCACCTGCTTCCGCTTGGCCTGCGGGCTCTGGCTGAGAGGGAACCCCGTGGTACCTGCACGTGGGTGGCGGCACACAACCCCCTTGTGTCTCTCTGGTCTTTCTTAGATCTAAGTGAAGAGTTAAAATGTATGCCTAGTTGTAATTGCAGTTCGTGATTTGTGTTCGGTGTGTTGCAGGTGTGGCACTTGTTCCCTCTAAAAGTTGAATGAGCTGCCTATGATCTGTTTTAGTTTTTCCCATCGCAATGCATGGCTGTGTTTTTTATTTGTTTATATGATCGGTTACGTGCAATGCTGTTTGTAAATGTTTTGTTTGGTTAATTTGTAATTTTTATATTTTTATTTATTTTTGTCAAAGCGCATGTTTGTGTCGCAGGAATCCCGTAAAGAGCTTGCAAGCTCACTGGGTATTTTTCTGCTGTAATAATCTATTTAGGGTTTAATTTATTTTATTTTTCTCATTTAATCACTTGTTATGGAGTTCTCCCATCGGCATTATGAACCAAAGTCCTGTTTAAAAAATAAAATCACAATCTTAGTTCTTCCATTGCATTACAGAACTGGCAAGCCCCACTTACACGTGACTTGACTGCATACCAGATAGTGTCGCATGTCACTAAGGGTGGGAACACATTTTTTGATTTGTTGGCTGATGGCCCTACCCTCCACAGAGGAGAGAATTAGGATCAGGTGTCATACACACCCTCTGGTGTCCAGTAAAAATGCCGCACGAGTTGTTCTTGCCGGATTAAACGGCCATTATTCAGGTTGACCCAGACTGGCTAGCTGCCACCCCATTAAGATTGCCAGTTTCACGACCTTTCAGTGTATTCGAAGCAGCCCTAATCATTAAAATTGTGTTGCTTTGGTTTTTTATTAGTTGCTGATTTTTTTTTCTGTCGTTATTGACATGCCGTTATCTCCGACGCCAACCTCCAGAGGGACCTTGGATCTCTATTTGTCTGGAACGTCCTGCCAGACCTGTTCATGCAGGGAGACCCCAGCAGAGAGTTCCGGACTCCACGTGACATATTTCTGGGATTTACCCAGACACGCAAACTCCTCCACCACGATAACGTTACGATCCATTAGGAGGGGAAAAATGGTAAAGAAGCCAAATAGGGAACTGTTCTGCAGATACATTGCCGGTGTTGGAGTGCCGCGTGTGTTGCGGTGGGAGTGTTGCGGTGGGAATGCTGCGGTGGGAGCGTGCGTTGCTCTGCGAGCCTTCGACACTTGACGTGGCCTCAAGGTGCATATGGCCTGGCACAGGCCCCGTGGTGACGTCACCACCACTTAGTGGCGAATGGCGGAATGGCGGTTGTGGTTGTTGTTGGTACCGGTGGGGCCGGCGCCCTGGGCGTGCGGTGACAGCTCGGCCTCCTCCAGGCTCCGCTTGTTGCGCTGCACGGAGTACGAGGCTTTGCTCGCCGTTCTCCGCGCGAACTTGTGTCCACCGCTATGTAAGAATTATTCCAGTCTCTCTCATTACAGGAAATTCCACGTGCCTATGCAGTCCTTCTGTGTTAATCGATTGGCAAATACCGCCACGGGATGTGTCCATCTAATGATGCATAAGGGTCTCTCCAAAACGGCGCATCCACCAAATTAATGCTTTTAAATGCTACCAAGCCTGACTGCCAATACGGTAAAATGAAGCAAACTGGATTAGATGTCAGTTCAAAGGTGAAAAAATACAAACTTTACGTCGACTATCGAGGCAGGTGGTGGCACAAGTCTGCCTTCGTTTGCTCATCTGCTCACGGGACTGGATACAAAACACAGCGGGACTCTGCCCGTAAAGAGCTTGCAAGCTCACTGAGTATTTTTTTTGCTATAATAATAAACATCTATCTATCTACAGAGGGCCCAGTGCAACGCTCCTATCGCACGGTTTGCTCAGCATACCGTGCGCCACCACCACCGCCGTCATCGCTGAATATTTCCACGGCACCTCCAACGCAATACTGCCGGCAGGTCAAGTGAAGGATATCTCTTTGACCCAGGCCGCCTCCCCAGGGACGGGCACGCAGTAGAAGGTGTGCCGGTCGTCTGTGACGTTGCGCGGCGACTCCACGTTTACTCGCTGCTGCGGCTGCCGTGGGGGGCACATGTAGACACGCGTGTGATCAGAGCGACAAAGACAAAGATCCCCCCCCACCGTGTAGCCTTAGCAGACTGTCGAGGTCAAGTGTGACAAGCGATCACACAAACGCGTACGCACACTCACACAGCGCTGTGACGTTAATCCGCATTTCGACTTTCAACTTTATTGTCAATTCTGCCATACGTAGAGGACAAATAGAGAATCGAAATTCCGTTTCTCTCAGACCCCAGTGTTGACATATATATCATTTTAGTTACGTTTTAGTTACAAACTGTCGAATCCAACGAGCTATCTAACCGACCACTTCAACATACGCCTGGTTATTTAAAAAAAATGTAAATAGGTACTCACTCCACAAGCTGCGATGTCTTGATATTTTCCACATTTCAGCACCTGAGACGCATATAAACACAGAGGCTGAAGTAACACCATCGGCACGTAGCGCGCACTTACTCGCGTGCTGCGCCGCCTGCACGATAACAATACGACAGAACATTATATTCACTAAATATCCAAAAGCAGTTCTTGCCGAGCAGGTAGAAACGTAGTGCATAGCGTCTTAGATGCAACATTAAAATTACATTTCTACCAGAGCCCCATGGTGTGTACATAGTGCAGTCTAACAGCGAGTCTTTACGCAAGTTGTCTGGCTTCTGTATTTCTGCTGTGAAAAAGGGTCACTGAAAACTGCTCTCAAGAGGTGTTCTTTCAAGACAGCCGTGTCGAAAATGCTGTGCCAAAAGAACAGCTCTTGAGAGCAATTCTCCTACATCGAGCCATGCAAACCTACATCACTGGGAAGCTGCACTATGCAAACGTTTCTTTTCGTGAATGACAATATTAGACAGCAGAGAGGATGTGCGACAATTAACATCACAGGAGTCCGGGCGAAACAACGCATTACTTTCAACATCAGAGGAACACACAAAATGCAGTTTCAAAGCACTACAGACAGTTATGGGAGGAAAGCAGAAAACCAAGAGGAAACCGACGCAGAACAGAACAGGGGTGGGGGGAGAACACACAAACTCCACACACAAAAGCGCCCGAGGCGGGAACTGTATCGACTCGGGGCAGGACTTTCTTCCCGTGTGGCGCAGACATTACCGCTGCGCCACCCCGCCACCCAGGGGAGGCAGAGCGGGCGGCAAGGGGTGTGCGTACCGAGGCCTGTCCGTCCGGCCCCTGCACCTCGAACACGCGAAGGTAGAACTCAGGGTCGAACATGTCCTGCACCATGCAGCGGAAGCGCGCCACTCCGCCCGGCTTGAGCTGATGCAGGGGCACGTCGTTGAGCGATGGCACCTGCGCCACACGCACGCGAGGTAAATGATAACAATTTAGACATAAAAACGCCTGTTTCAAATTGAACAAAGTTCTATTTGCACTATATTTGTTATAATTATAGTTTTTGTTCCAGATCTGTGCCTTGTTATTGGCTGTGTAAGGAAATGGGGAAACTGTAATTTAACCATCGCGCTTCGAAGAATCGCAGAGATGAAGAAGAAGATTGTCCCCCCCCATCCCCAGATTAGCTTAACTTGTAAATATTTTTTTTAAAAATTTGTATTTTGTTGTTTTATCCTAGTATTTTTAAACCCTTGTTGTTGTGTTCCAGTCCATGTATATGCCAACACCGGGGTCTGAGAGAAACAGAATTTCGATCCTCTATATGTCCTGTACATATGGCAGATTTGACAATAAAGTTGAATGAATTATCATGCGAACAAAGCGGTAAAGCAGTGGATCGAGAGTTAGAAGACTGCACTTGGTGAACGGGTCGTCGAGAAGGGCAGCCGGCTGTAAAGTTCTGCTCCAATACCCCTACTAGGGGACAACCGGCCAACCCGAGTCAACATTGATAACATCCCGTTTAAATTGGCAACAACAACGACGACGACGACGATACTGCAGATGATGTTAGACTCGCGAGGGTCGGGCGAGCATTCACCATCTCGGCCACGCTGCCGTCCCCAAGCTTGTCGGTGAAGTAGCTCACGGCCACCTTGTCCCAGTCCGCGGTGGGGCCATGCTGGGCTGCAGAAACACGCACGACACGAGGTACTCTCGTCAGCCCCCACACACGCTCAACACACAGCCACCCGCTTCCCTTGGCCGCCGTGTACCGTCACGGATTAGTGACGGGGCGAGGTAACAGCGGGATTTCTCATCCGTGTACAGAGTCAATTTTAATGAGATGACCCAGCTGGCGCAGATACACGCATCCGACAGGAACAGCTGTTTGCTGCGATCGAGCCAATTACCGATTGACAAAATTACGACGAGGGTAATGTATTTTATGAGCAACAGCCAAAAGCAAAGATTTAATAGCTCTTGGATAAAGTAGTTTGGGTAACCCAAGAGACCCCGAGTTAAATGGTAATTACTGTAACTAAGTTACACGGCAACTACTATGAGTGCACATGGAAAAACACGATGTCCAGAGGCTGACCATCGTGCTTCGAAGAATCGCAAAGAAGAAGAAGTGAACCTCAAGTAGGGAACGGATACGAGCGGTACACCTCAGAACATCACAGGAGGTGATCATGGGTGGGTTACCTCCTCACGTAATGGCCAGAACTCATGCAGTCTCACGTGGCCCCAAAATCTATCTGTTCCCTCAGGTTCGTACCTCACCGTCACCAAACGCGATCCTCTTCTCAGCCACAGGTTCCCTCACCTTTAACAAATCAAGCTGTATAAACCGTGTGTCCATTTACACTTCGCAGAATTTCCAGCTATTGCGCCATCGTTAAATAGGGATCCTGGGGTCAAGTCCAGGCATACAGCGACGTCACTCTCTATTTTGAATACATTTATTCTCTGGTATTCTCATATGCATACATCTCATATCTTACGATTCTTTCAGATTTTCTAAAGAACTCAATCTATCACCAATTATATACGTCTGTGGACCTTGTCGCACAGCCATGTTAGTCAATCCAGACTAGCATGGACTCCCCTGCTATGAAGTGTGTTGGTTAAGTCCGCCATTCTCAACCAGTGAGTCGCGACTCATCAGTGATGTTTATTATTTTAATTATCATTATTAGATGTGTATTATTACAGCAGAAATATACCCATTGAGCTTGCAAGCTCTTTACGGGATTCCTGCGACACAACAAACATCAGTGGGCCGCGAGCGCCAACTAGGGGTCTGTGGAGAACAGGCTCGAGTGGGCCAAGTGAGCCTTGAGGCGCAAAAGGTTGAGAAGCCCTGGGTGAAACTATTATAAGTACTGTGTGATCACCGCCATCTACTGGTTAAGGTAACTATTGACATGTATAAATGTGAAATGTATACTGTAGTTGGGAGACTGCGCTTCAATTAATTTGGTGACGCCCGTGAGAAACATTTAGCCAAAGGTCGTTTAAAAAGTTGGACCAATAATTATATTGTTATCAAATATTGTTATAGAAAATTGAAATGCAGCTGATTTAAAACTAATTCTAACACCATGTACGCCCTAACGTTATAAGGTATTGATGGTTGCTCTTCAGAGCTGCTCTTTTGGGATAGCCGTGTCGAACGATCTCCCTCCCTCGCGACGTTTCGCCTCCCATGTGGGAAGCATCATCAGGCGTTCTGCGTGTATGTGACTGTATGGGTGGGTTTCCCGGTGCACCTTGAGGTGCACCTGGCCTGGCACAGGCGCGTGGTAACGTTACCGCCACTTAGTCGTGAACGGCATTTGTTGTTGGGGTCCACCCCTTCATCTGCCTCAATTGCTCCTTTGTATGGGTGCACTCATTTTATCATCGTTTGTGATTAGCTGCCGAGTGTATTTTGCTTGCTGCTGCATTGCGTGTCAGACAGTCCTCCAAGATTACCTCAAACGCAGAAAAACTTTAATGCGAACCCACACAGAAAGGTACCTCAGCCGGTACCTTTCTCAGGTACTTCTTGCTGTGAGGCAGCTGCGCTACTCACCACGCCAAAAAGGTATGTTTTCACAGGAGGCACCCAGACAGTTCCCACTCTCACCGCGAGGCTCACTCAATGGACTGGCTTGACAGGCCGTTTTCAACACGCGGTATCAGCCAACGCAGCGATTCACCATCAAATACAATAAGGTAGCTCGCTCAAGTCCAGGCGACGAGTTCTTGTTAACCGTGAGGCAACACACACAAGGAAGCACAGCGCTGCCATATTTAATAGAATCGTCCGTGGGACGACAGCCGTCGGGACCATGCCTTCAGCCAGCCGCCCAACAACTCGTTGAAGCGTTACACGACGCTTCAAAGCAGTCGACACAAACTCAGCTGGCGGTGATTAACGACAACACAAGCTCAGCTAAAACTTTTCCAAGTCTTTGTCACTTCACTCCGGGTCACAACACCCTTCACCTTGCTTTTGACATGCCCCCCCCGTCGCACCACGCACACTTGGTCGAGTCCGGTAGGTCCCGCCCGCCGCGCGTTGGCACCAGTGGACGCTACCATACCGGCAAGATCTGCGGGTGGGGTTCGTACCGGCGAATCCCGTATGCGGGCGCGAGAACTCACCAAACAGGGCTTCGATGAGGCCCAGCGGGTTGAGAAGCCAGTCGTCCGCGGTGGGCATGGCTGCGAGGAGTTCTGGTGAATATGGCGGCACTGAGGCACGGGGGAGACGGCGCCGTTCTGAGTCGCGGGCCCTCAAACTCTGAACACAGCGGCACAGAAACACTCCAAATGGCGGGAAAATGACGTCGCTCGCCCCGCGCGTCACGTGGCCGGTTTTTTCCCGCGCATCCCGCGTGACGATATTAATATCGCGATATGACGATTATCGTGATGCAACAATAATAATAGCATTTTATAGATCGCCTTTCACCCGAGGGTCACAAAGCGCTGCACAATCGCCGCGATGTCACACCGCGGTAACTTTGCAATTGTGTTTTACGTCGGCAATTGAGTGGTTTTGAATATTTGCAACGTAAACGTTCCCTCAACGTCAGCCTTGCGAGACGCCTTGCAGAGCAATAATCATAATAGCGTTTTATATAGCGCCTTTCACCCGAGGGTCACAAAGCGCTGCACAAGGGCCGCG
>JAZEWU010000012.1:6871251-6895069 GCA_036362915.1 Geotria australis
TGCTGTGAGCTGTACCCTGCAGGACTCGGGGATGCCAAGGGGTGTGGAACAGTGACAGGGTTTGGGGTAGATGGTGTTAGGTGAATTATGTGCGCTTGAGATAGATGTGGGCTGAAGAGGGGCAACTTATTTGATTGCAAGCCAGCAAACGTAATTCCCACTACAGCAGACAATTTAAAATAAGCGGTGCAGTATATCAACAGCCTCGACTCATAATTCCTGAAATTACTTGATATTGCATGGGGCCAATAAAGCAACTCTCTTGTGATGATGTCAAATGCAAACTCATTTTGGTTCGGCAGAGCAGCCTGAATGTCGGTCTCTCGGAAGCGGGTCACAAGCTGTTGACCCGGAAAAAGAGGCCTGATGTTCTCGTAGCGTAATAACGCACAACAGCTCTCATAAGTTCATGCCAGAGATTGGTTTGTGCACATATTTTGGACGGCACGGTGGCGCAACGAACAGCGCTGCCGCCTCACAGTAAGAAGGACCCAGGGTCGATTCCCAGCACGGGTGCCTTTGTGTGTGGTGTTTGCAGGGTACTCCGGTTTCCTCCCACAAGTCCAAAGAGATACTGCCTAGGTTAATTGGCTTGACTATTGCTCCAGGTAACCTGTTTTAGACCGGCGTCCAATCTCGGGTCTAGCCCAACTTATCTACTAACTTGCGTACCCATTCCCGCTGGAGAACTGTTAAAAAGAACTACATAGATAGAAGTTTATTATTACAACAGACAAAATACCCAGTGAGCTTGCAAGCGCTTTACGGGATTCCTGCGACGCATTTTTTTTTTTTAGATAGATAGCTCAACGGTTCCTTCTAGCTTAGATAAAAAAACTGACTGAATGACTGATATTGTACAGGTCAGAGGCACAATGCTGGCACAGGGCAAAAAAAAACCCCACCCAACTCTCCAGCTCAACGAGTATATAGAGAGATAAAAAAATAATTAAGCGACCATTTATAATTCACGACGAAAGCCGTACCAAACGTCATGCAAGTGTAATGAGTTACTAACTCTACAATTAAGAGATTGAAATGCTAGAAATCTGCCGTCATTAGACGTTGCGCGCAGCTGCATAACCGGCTGACTTTGCGCGCGGTTGTTTGTTTTGCCTCTCAAAACCCAAACGGGGGTGAGGGAATTGAGGAAAAGGAAAAGTGAAATCTAAGCCAGGCAGAGGGTCAGCTTGCCACCTCATTAAGAATGCATGCTACAAAGCCGTGTTTGGAAAGCGCCGTATTCATCGGCCCACTCCGATTCGCGGTGTTTGCAAACCTCGCTTGTTGGGGGAACAACGCGGTGAATGGCAACGTGCTGGCGGCACGAAGCACTGAGATCACGGCCAGGCGTGTGTTGGTATTACGTAGTGGTTACACGCGCTTGCCGTCGTCAGACAATTATGTACTGTAACCTCTACCCTGTGTCTGGCTCTCAGAAATGTATTTAGATTGTTTTGAAATCGGGCGGTACGGAGGCGCGGTGAGTAGTGCTGCCACCTCACGGCAAGAAGGTCCCGGGTTCGTTATCCCAGCTTGGGTACCTTTCGGTGTGGAGTTTGCATGTTCTCCCCGTGTCCGCGTGGGTTTTCGCCGGGCACTCCGGTTTCCTCCAACAGTCCAAAGACATGCTGCTGTAAAGGTTAATTGGCCTGCTGACTAAATTGCCCCCTGGTGCCCTATGATGGACTGGCGTCCCATCATGGGCATGGCCCTGCCTTGCGCCCTGTGTCTACCGCGATAGGCTCCGGCTCACCGTAAACCTGTACAGGATTAAGCATTTTCTGACAATGAATGAATGTTTCAAAATCCTTGTTAAGGAAAGCCAGGCTGGCTTTAGAGATTTTGCTTTTTAGGAGCTGGCCTGAGCCTGGTTGCTCTTGAAAAGTATTTACTTTCAAAGTCTTTGCCACCCTCACGGTGGCACACATGGCTCACTCTGTATTCCGACTTCTGCTAGCTATTCTGAATTTCAGTGGTTTTATTCTCGGAAATGGAAAAATGAATGTCATGTATAATGTATCACTAAGCCTGGTCTTTGTAGACTAACGTGTTTAGTAATTATAGGTATGAAAATTGTCAATTCGCGTGTTTGTTGTGTCGCAGGATTCCTCTAAAGAGCTTGCACGCTCGCTGGGTATCTCGCTCCAAACACGGCGCGATGACGTCACCTGAACGGGTGACCCGTGGGCTGGGTCCGCCCCCTCCTGAGACGTCAGAACCCAACCCGCCCCCACTCTAACGTCTCCCGCCGCGGTGACGTCACGCGGCTCAGATGTTTGGCTGTGTTCCCGCCCAATTACACTGCAAACCGGCCATGCCCCTCGGCCTGATGACATCATCCTACACCACTGCCCCTTTCCTCGCTACGCCTTGATTAAATACGTCACTACACGGACCGTGCCTCACACGAATAATAAATAAACTAGACCATTTAGATAGATGTTTATTATTACAGCAGAAAAAAAAACCGAGTGAGCTTGCAAGCTCTTTACGGGAGTCCTGCGACACAACAAACAAAGATCCCTTATAGCTTTAATAGACTGTAGGGTCAAGTGCTAATGACCCTCCCCCCTTAGACAACACCTATTATAAAGTCCATCTGGGTGCAGGTTGAGCTAGGTGATTAAGTCAGGATAGCGGTGTCTATTGCTGTCGTACTTTTGAACTGGTCAATCACTCATGTGTTCTACGGTCTGTTCTGGGTGACCAGTCACAGCTGCTGCAGAGATCCCAATGTCCCATCTGTGCATTAACATGCACACCGAACAATGATCACTGCCAAACAGAGGCCCCTATTGCTGCGACGCTGCTATGCATGTCACTTACACTCGTTGCCTATGCATACGCTTTTTGTACTTGTTACCTTATCATAGTATTCTTGACTTTTTATTTAATACTTAAGCGTACATAATATTGCACAGAATTGTTTTGCATCTTGTTTTGGCACAGAGTTGAGCGAGACAACAGGAACAAAGAATATCACGGCCATGTATCCCATGTGTATATGATCAATAAACTTGACTTGATCAATTCGCATGTTTGTTGTGTCGCAGGAATCCCGTAAAGAGCTTGCAAGCTCACTGGGTATTTTTCTGCTGAAATAATACACATCTATTATCTAATAGATAATAGATATCTAATAGATAATAGATGTTATCTAATAGATAATAATAGATGTTATTATTTTTTGTTACTTTGATTTTTTTGAAATTTTTTCCGTTGTTGACATGCCGTCCTCTTGGCGGCCCTTGTACAGAGCTTTGTGACCCTCGGGTGAAAGGCGCTATATAAATTGATATTATTATGAATTCTTCAAGCTGCTGCGACGGTTTGTGAATGCGGATGACGTCACGACCCAAAGCCTCGCTGGGGGGGGAGGCCGTCCCGCCAAACCTCAACTCAAAAAAAAAATGTTGCTGAAATTCCGTTCTCTGTCGTTGCTGACATGTCGTTCTCTCCGCAGCCCTGTGCAGCGCTTTGTAACCCTTGGGTGAAAAGCGCTCTATAAATGCTATTATTATATTATTATCTAACGACGTCATTTCCCACGCAGCAGCTCCCGGGAGCTCCACCCGCCGCTCCTCTTTAACACGACGTCACACCCCCGCCACGCACCACGCCCCTGGCCGCGCGATGACGTGAGTGCCGGGGCCCCTCCTTCCTTCCCCCCCCATCGTCGTCGCGCGTCCCGACCCGGAGCGACCCCCCCCCATCGCTCCCCACCGCGCGGGACTCGCGAGCCCCGAGCGCGGCCCGCCTCCAGCCAGCCCTCCTCGCTCCCTCCAGCAGCACACTTCCCCCCCTCGTTGCCGCTGCACCCGCCGACCGTGAGGCCACCCGCGCCATGGCAGGTGAGAGGCACCGCAAAGATGTGGTGGAGAAGCGGCGGCGGTGGCGGCGGAGGATGAGCGGGAGTTATGGGCGGCGTGAGGGCCCGAGTCGAGCGTCTCCACAAACGCGTTGCGCCCCGTCCGCGGGATCGCGGCGGCGTTACGGAGAGAGAGGCGTGGGGGTGTGTGTGTTGGGGCGGGGGAGAGGCGGGAAACACGGGGTCCGAGAATAAAGGAGGGCGCCTCCTCGCGGAGGAGTCTCTGTTGACCGGCAGCTTCGGGCCACCGCCGTGGGCGCTGTCGCTGGTCTAAATGCCGCCGCCTGCTCGTGCCGCCGTTGCGCCGCGGCCGCTCTGCTGCGGCCGGGGTGGCGGCGAGAGAGGGAAGGGAACGCTTACAGGCCTTAGGGCCCCCCTGGGCCGCGCCGCTAGATTCCCTATAGCGGATAGACGGTCTCCCCTGTAGGGACGTGCGTCGATTGGTCAGGTACCACGTCACGTGATGGGACACGGCCAATAGGCTGCGAGCGTGCGCCCGTGCGTTGTATGGAATCGAGCGGCGCCCGTCGTGGACCCCGTGTGTGGTGCGCGCGGTGGGATGAGAATGAGCGCCGCACAGACTGATTTAACAAATCGTATCATGGCGCCCCCCCACCGTTCAATCAAACTCTACCGTATATCGGCAGCAGCACTGCTACGGTATTCGCACCACTATTACTGCCGAATCGACTACAGGCTCGCAGCTCGGAACACAATTTCTACAGCATCGCCACTCACTGTGGCACCAGCCCTCGCTGAACACCACTCCACCATCTGCACCCCACTTACAGCGCCACCGCCAACTACAGCTTCACTCGCGACAGCATCAGCACTCGCTCGCGATAGCACCGCTCCCGATATGCTCTATCCACTACGCCAGGGGTTCCGAACCTTGTGCGCCTCAAGGCTCACTTGGGTTTGGTCTCCACGGACCACTAGGGGGCGCTCGCGACCCACTGGCGCTAAACCAGCGTTCACTTACAGGAAAATCACTCGCATCACCGCTCACTAGACCGCCAACCACTCACTAGCGTCATTCACTGTATAATGTACTTGCGACACCACCACTCAATGCAGCCTCATCACTACATTCCCACCACTCACTACAGCTTCACACTACAGCATCACCATTCTTGCATCTCTCACTACACTGTACTTAAGACAGCACCACTGGCTAGAACCCAACAAAAAAAATCTATCTAACTTTCTAGACCACCACTCGTTTGACCACCACCACTCCTTGTGGGAATCGTCACTCACGACAGCACCGCCACTTCCTCAAGCACCGCCAAACACTAGGAGCAGCATCACTATCATTATCAAACACAAGACAAAGACCCCCGTATAGCCTTAACAAGACTGTAGGGGCAAATGCCGTTAGCGAGCACCTATGAAGGTCGACACGGCACACGAGGGGATGGGTGACCAGCACCACGCCCGGCCGCCTTTGTCTCCCTAGTGGCGATGTTTACACACCGCACTAGGTACTCATTTGAGGCTGAGTCGACCTAGGGGAGGCCCAGGACCGGTTCAGAAAATCGTCACTGGTGTTGGCCGTGAGCGGGATACAAACTCGGGTCGCCAGGTTTGTTGCCCAGCGCGCTAACCACTGAGCCACCGCTCCCCACACTATCATCATCATCACCACTAGAGCAGCATCACTCGGTAGCACCACTCCACTACACCACCGCCACTCACTTTACCAGGGGTTCTCAATCTTTTGCATCTAAAGGCCCACTTGGGTCTGGTCTCCACGGACCACTGGGTAGGTTACTCGCGGTCCACTGATGGGTCGTGACCCTACCGGTTGAGAATGGCGGCAATAGACCATCACCACTCACTGGAGCGGCATCACTCAGTTGAGCTGCACCACTTACGCGGTAGTTTACCACGCCCGTATCTGACTAGCCTTTTTAGTGTACTGTACGTGCAATCCTTACTGCCGTTCACCACACCCACCGATGTGTACAATGCTGACACGTGCTCCTCCTACCACTTACGACACGAGTGTCAAAGCCTGCAGCAGTGTGTTCTCAAACTGCAGTCATCGCGACCCTCCTCCCTCCACGCTGCATTTTCGTAATTCACGATCTTTTATAATCACATGCAAATTAATTCACTGCACACACTGTGCACCTCAGCTATATATAGTGTACGGCTGGGCTTGCGTCAGGTCACTGATCATGCCCTGGCCCTCTCATTGATTGCTTACCCCTCCCGGCTGGACAAGCGTTAAAAAGAGCTACATAGCTCAGCGGTTCCTTCCAGCTTAAGTAAAAAAAAACTGACCGACAGCCTTAGACGTCGTCACAACCAGTCCACTAATGTCACGACAGAGTATCTTCTATTCGTTTTTTATTTTGCGTGATATTTATTTCATAGTTCGTCTAAGTCCGACCTTGTTGTTGCCGTGACGGCATCGCACGCTTCTGGACATCGTTGTCTTTCAGCTCGGCTTCGCACTCGAAATCCGGGAGACCCTCAGAGTAGAGTCGCTGCTTCTTTGGATTGAGTGGAGCCAGTTGAGGTGGTTCGGGCATCTGGTAAGGATGCCCCCTGGAAGGCTCCCCCGGGAAGTCTATCAGGCACGGCCCACTGGGTGGAGACCTACAGGCCGACCCAGGACACGCTGGAGGGATTATATCCTTCGGCTGGCCTGGGAACGCCTGGGAATCCCCCAGGAAGAGCTGGAATCTGTTGCTGAGGAAAGGGATGTCTGGTCCACTTTCCTTGGACTGCTGCCACCGCGACCCCCACCAGGACAAGCGTTTTAGAAAATGGATGGATGGATTTATTTAATATATTTAACTGTATTCAATCGCTGTCACGTGACAGCTCTGCAGAGCATCTCGCGAATCGGCTGTGTCGGCTGTTCTCTCGGCTCGGAGCTGATCGCGCATCATCATCGCCATCTAGCGGTCAGCACAGGTCCGGGGCCTAGGCAAGCTGGAGGCCGGCGTAAAGGGCAGTGGTTTATAATCGCGGAAAGCCGCTCTCTCTGGGGTTGCAAGAACTCGATGTGATTAATGGTTTACTATAGCGCTGTCGCTTACTGCAACCGCCATTTGCTGCGGTTTTATCGCTTATAACAGGTCTTAATGGGTCTACATTCAACAGTGCCAGGTCATCGGCGCAATGTTTTACACCCAACATTTTACTTCGTCGACTCGACCCCAATACTGGCCTTCAGGTAGATGATGTCTATTATTACAGCAGAAAAATACCCAGTGAGCTTGCAAGCTCTTTACGGGACTCCTGCGACTCAATAAAACTGACCGCCCTACCGGATGGCAGTGGGGTGGTGATTTTTCGAATAGTTGGGTGTAGACCTTGATTGTTACTGTCCAGCTTTATTTCCAGGTACTCAATTGACCAAACATCCCAATGTTGCGATGGACCGGCGTCCCGTCCTGAGTATAGCCCTGCCTTGCGCCCTGTGTCTGCCGGGATAGGATCTGGATCACCGTGACCCCGTACAGGATTAAGCAATTTCTTTAAGGAAGGGACGGCCATCTCAGGGGACGCTGGCAGTTTTTTGCCGCTCTTAAGATTGCCAGTTTCACGACCTTTCGGTGTATTCTAAGCAGCCTTAATAATTAAATTTGTGTTGCTTTGGTTTTTATTAGTTGTTTTTTCTGTCGTTGTTGACATGCCATTCTCTCAGCAGCCCTTGTGCAGCGCTTTGTGACCCTCGGGTGAAAGGCGCTCTATAAAATGCTATTATTATAAGTGTCTTAAGAATCTGACTCTCCTGGTTTAAGGGAATTATTAATACGAGCAGTTTTATATTACGTCTGTCTACTCTAATTTACGTCCACCATTAACGCGGTGCGTTTATTTACCTAGGGTAAGAGTTGGGGTTAACTTTCACTTCCTTGTGCTGTTTGCCTCTGAAACTCTACAGAGTATATGTGAGAGCTTGCGTGTCCCCCCCGCCCTAAGGTATAGGCTGCGGCGTGTCATTGAGGTGCTGAGCGGAGCCAACCAATAGCTTTACCCTTGTGCCGAACATGGGTTGCTCGTCAGATATGTGTTATGTAAGTTTTACTGTTAAAACCGAGCAACAGTCACACATTTACAATTCTTTTTTTTTTAGCCTTGTGCCAAGTTGATAACAAGGAAGAGCAGGACATCCCTGTGAACATTAGATTAATTATAAAAAGAAATATAAATAAACCATACTTATTAACGAATACGAAGGTGCAAACTGAAATAGCATGTGTACAGACAGCTGCTATTTGAACACTGGGTCTTTTGAGAAAAGGAAAAATTCAGTCCAATCTATCACTTTTTGTTTAATGGCTTCATATTGCTGAGCTTTTCTGCTATGCAGCCTTTATGTTTAGAATTGATTGAAAATTGATGTATCCCTTGGATGTTCAAGCACAGTAACATGAAATTTGAAACTGTGTTTGCTGTTTGAAATTGCTTTGCTTTTGCCCGGTTGTATGTGTTTTCAAGGATAGGCCACCTCGAAATTGATTGCTGCTGCGTGCTCTCCGGTCCATTGCCACGCACAAAAGGCTGCATTACATTTCACATTTTACTAGTACAGTCTGCCACAGATTTGGTACATTGCAGTCAAGAACAACGTTAAGTGCAAGCTTAACGTTCGCGGCATTGTGGAAATGACGAGTAGTGCATCTCACAATACAATATAGCATTGTCTTCCTGTAAAAGGTGCACATTTCGTGCTTTATAATAAGTAAATAAACACAAAGCAATATTTTTTACTTACATCGCTGTTGTTTTGGCTCGGGATGAGCATTGTTGACAATATTCAGTGATATACTGTAATAATAGATTTTGTTGTTGTGGTTATTGATGCGTCCTGTAATGGTATGTTTGTTTTCCAAATTCGTTGGTGGTATTCTATTTAAAATGGAACAAACATTCTAATCACTCAACCCTCTCGCTGGCTTCTGTAATTGTATATTACCCTTGACTTGTTCACCTTGACTTGTTCGTCTGTGTAATGAGCAGCATATTGACCACATTGCTCTGAGCATTCTGTGTGGGGCTACTGGACACGTTTTGTAGAGCAGTGCTTCGTTTGTATATTACTACAGGAAAGAGAGATCGCGGACGAGAGACTAACTTATGTCATGAGTCTATCGAAATGGATGAACGTGTCAACAGTGTACATTCTTAGAACATCAAAATAGCAGAGGTTTGTGGAAGACTATTGTCACCAACGTCCTGTAGGAATTGGTTCCTAGAAGAGAGCTTCCATTGCACACCATCAGTGAATGTCAAAGTAGCAACTTTTTTTTTAGTAGCTGCAGGAATTCTGGAATGCGTCACTTGAATTAAGACTGATGGGCTCTGCTCTCAACTTCAAAGTGTCTAGAGCAGTGCTGCTGAGCCTCTTACTCCATTACCCATCGTGAAATTCCTCCTAGGCTTAATTTTTATCCATCGGTGCTTGAGTTATAGAATCGCCAGACTCGGGTTCTATTTGGCTGCGTGGCTACTCACCACTGCAATCTGGCCTCGTTTTTAAAAGCCTCTTGCCTCATGTCTGTAGCCATTGTCAGTTACTATGAATGCGTCTACCCTAGGTGGAGGTCTCTTCCTTTGCTTTTGATGTAAAGTTTGAAGAAGTATTGTCTACTTTCACCAAACACATTGCACCTCTTTTCCAGCTGGAGGCTGGGACATTGTCCGTTAGATGTCTAAACCATAATAAGCCAGTGAAGTGTCACTTCAAATGAGCAATGTTTGCCCACATCTGACAATTTCTGCAAATAAAATAAACACAGATTTCCTTTATCTATTTTTTGTACTAAGAATAGAGGCACATATCTGCCACATTCAGTGCACTGTAAATCACAGCCACGCTTTGCAGTAATAATAGCGTTCGTTGTCTTTAATTGAACAAGAAATGCCTCGGATGAGAATCGACGTTCTTTACGGCCCATGCCTGTGATGTATGCAAACTGATAATTAAGTTATTTTACATTTGCAACCTTGCGTATTCTGGGATAACTCAACATCTTCAAACATGCATCGGCAACCTATTTTATGCACTGGCTCGTACAGACATCGCACAGATGTGTCAGACTCGTGGTGATGTCCATACGATGTTCCACCAACTCTCCTTCGAAGCCTAAAGATTCACATTGCGTGGGGTCGCCAATCAGATTGTCTTTCTTCATGCACTTTTAGATGTTCTGTTCTCAAGTCACAGCCGCTGTTCTCGCATCTGATTCCACCACATCCTCCGATAAAGACAAAGATCCCCCATATAGCCTTAACAGACTGAAAGGGACAAGTGCCGTTAGCGAGCACCTATGAAGGTCCACACAGCACACGAGGAGGTGGGTGACCAGAACCAAGCCTCCGTAGTGGCAATGTTTACACACCGCACGAGGTACTCATTTGAGGCTGAGTCGACCTAGGGGAGGCCCGGGACCGGTTCAGAAAATTGTCACTGGTGTTGTCCGTGAGCGGGATTCGAATTCGGGTCTGCAGGTCTGTAGCCCAGCGTGCTGACCACTGGGCTACCGGCTCGGGAATGCCCTTCCATGTTTATCTTCTTTGTATCTTCTTTGTCTCTCTGCAACACATGCTCAAGCCATCTACGGCGCGCCTCTGTTGTCTTTCCGACAGCATTAGTGGTTAAAGCGCTGACTTATTAATTCTGCCTGCTTTGCCTTAGATATACTCCCGACATCCATTTTACAATTGGCATCTCTCTTTGCGGGGACTTGTTGCACTCGTGCTTAGTGCTCAAGGTGCACTAATCCCTCTTCTAAATCACCGCGTAACACGTGTGTCTGGCGCAGGCTGCCTCACAGAGTTCTTCATTCAATTCAATTCTACTTTATTGTCAATTCTGACATATGTACAGGACATATAGAGGATAGAAATGCCATTTCTCTCACACCCCGGTGTTGGCATATACATGGACTGGAACACAACAACAAGGGTTGACAAATACTAGGATAAAAAAAACAAAATACTTAGAATTTTTAATATCTACAAGTTAAGTTAAGCTGGGGGTTGGGGGGGACAATAACAAGGCACAGATCTAGAACAGAAATTATAATTATAACAAATATAGTGCAAATAGAACTAATATAGTGCAGATATAGATGATAAGATGTGCAAGTAATATGCCATCTACAGGACGAGTAGTTAGCAGCAGTTTTTGTAGTGTTCTGGACGGAGTGGTTAGTGCTGAGTGTAGCTGTGTGTGTGTGTTATCGATACCCGCCTCTATACAGGATCACAGTGAGCCAGAGCCTATCCCGGCAAACACAAGGCAGGGACGTGCCCAGGATGTGATGCCAGTCCATCGCAAGGCAATTTAATCAGGCCAGTAAACCTAGACAACGTGTTTTTGCACTGAGACAGAAAAACAGAGTACACGGCTAAATCCTACGTGGACACGGGGAGATCACGCAAACTCCATGCAGAAAGGCACCCGAGGCAGGAATCGAACCCGCGGCTTTCTTGCTGTAAAGCAGCAGCACTACTCACAGCGCCACCATGCCACCCTCACCACGTCCTCACGTGGTTAAAAGAGGACATCATTACAGGAATAAATGCATCTCGTTGGAGTAATAAAGCAATAATTACACGCTACCAAGCTACAGGTTTTCAAGCAGGGCAAGGTACATCATCACTCCTATGCGTAAATAAAGGACTAAAGGCAAAATAGAACGGATTGCAATGGTTTCTTACATAGACCGTTAACTAATACAGTGATAAATCACCTTTCTCTTGCAGTTAAATAAAGGATCTGATCTGGCAAATCTCAATAGCTGTCGGTTAATATAATTACATGAATAAATGATGCATCTTACTGTGGTCACACCTGGTTAAAGCACGTCAATAAATAATACATGGGAACTGTGTCATGGTTAAATAAAGGATAATAAGAATTAGTTAATCCAATGGCTTCTCAGATTGTTGACATTTTGAGAGCGATCATGAAGAGTCATGGCAGCTACCGCTAATGTATTGGGAGATGGACTAACCGCACCACCTTCCAGAGGAGGCCCTATATCGTCTCATAGATGGCTCGTTCATTTTCAATTCAATTCAACTTTATTGTCAATTCTGCCATATGTACAGGACATATCGAGGATCGAAATGCCGTTTCTCTCAGACCCCGGTGTTGGTATATACATGGACTGGAACGCAACAACAATGGTTTAAAAATGCTAGGATAAAAAAAACAAAAACAACAATTTTTTAATATTTACAAGTTAAGCTCAGCTCGGGGTCGGGGGTGGGTCACAACAACAAGGCACAGATCTAGAACAAAAACTATAATTACAACAAATAAATACATTTTGGCACAACAATAGGGTCTACTACCATGCTCCACATCCTATTGTTAACTCACAACCTCTTAATTTTTCAGAAAGTGGCGCCGACTCAATTCGCACACCCTGAGCGAATGATGTCTGCCGTATAAAAATGTTTGTGTAGCATAAAAGTTAGCATTTTTTTTTACATTTTATGCACTATCCCTTTGCGTCACATCTGTACAGTGGTTCCTCGATTTACGATGGCCTCACAATACCATTAAATGACTACGATATACGCTCTTTAAGAACATTAGTATCGCATTACGATTCCATTTCACTTCACGATACGTGAGTGTGCTGGTGCAGCAGGCCAGTCAGCGATTCAAACGCTGATTGGCTGTATTATCGGTCTCACTTTATGATAGTTTCACATTACGATACGTGTTCTGGAACGGATTAATACTGTAAAGCGACTCACGACTGTACTCTTGCGGTTTAAATAATATGTTAAGTTGCAGAACTGTTCAAGAAAGAAACGACCAAAACTCAGTGCACAGTACGTTTTTTCGGCACACCCTGAGTTGTGTCATGTGCCAATCGGTAGGTTCAGAGTCCTGGGGAGTGGTAACCCAAGGTTCCCCTGTTCGAAAAACCCCCCGTACTGACGTGCCATGACATCACTCGAGCGTAACTGTTTGCTAGAATGGGGAGTACCATTCGAATTTGGGGGGGAAAATACGATGCATTTCTGTAGAGTTACAAACGTAACGTTTGTCTTATTCTTGCGTCCACATCTGCACTGTAAAGGAGGGGTCCACAAGCGAGTAAATGAGTCGTGCAGCCAAATCGGTCTTGATGTCGCGCAACCTTAATCGCTAGCTTATACGCGCAACATCTATGTTTAAAGAGAGACGTCCACATTTAAGTGATTCTTTTGGATGAAATCATTTTATACAAATTGATAGCCGGGGTGAAGAAACTGACTTTTGACATTTCTGCAGCTCTTGGGATGAGCAAGAAAATCGACACGCACCCATGTAATTACCGCAAATAACTGACCACTCTAACAGTGGCAAGAACGACACAAGCCTTCTTGCCTGGCTTCGTTTTTTTTCGTATTTCCAGGACTTTAAACGAAAAGTTGGGCCCAACAAACTTGTTGGCGGAAAGGCAGTTTCCGCAGCTTTTTGTCATAAAAAATAATCGGCTTTTTCCATGTTCCTGTAAACTTCTGGCTTACGCTACCTTCCCACGGGCGCACAAATCGGAGGCTGTCCTTGTGTCTTCATCTTTCCTGGCTCTGTCACACCATGGGACAGGTTGTGAGAGGTACGAGTCTTTATGCTCTTTGGGGGGATGTTTATGTGGGAATTATTGTAATAGTTATGTTTTACGGTGATGTGAATTATATAACGTGAATAATAGTTGGGCCGTATTGATGTAGGTTTTCGCCGTTCGATGAATGATAATTGCTCTTAAGCAGGTGCTCTTTCGGGGTAGTCGTGTCGAGCATTCGTCCTTTCTCCTTCGGGACGTTTCAGCCTCCACGTTGGAGCCACCATCAGGCTGATGAAGGAGGAAGGAGACAGGAGGCTTCCTCGACATTGCTATCCCGAAGAAGCATCTCTTTAGAGGAGTCCTCTGTAGTTGGGCTGCCATTCTGCTCTTAAGAGTCCAATGGAACCCGTTTTCTTTTTGTAATGGGGATCGGGGATGCATGTGAGAGAGGATGCTAATGCAGGATATCGATACGCAAAGTTGGTGCAGTAACAAACAACAAGCATTTTTATTTGAATCTAAAATCAAAATTACTTTTTCCAGCTGTATAGAAGCGGACACATGTTTAATGCTGTATTGAAGAATGCTTAGTTTATACAATTGGCCAAAAAATAATCACAGCCATTAAGAAGGGCCATATTTTGTTAGACTTTACCGTGTTTCAGGACAGTACTGTTTTATTTGCTAATATGTGCACCGTAGCAGCAGGCACTTCCTATACATGTACACCACTTAAAATGTAGTGCTATATTGTGGTAGGCAACTACACCGCAAGCTCTTGGAGAGAATAGCTGGCATAATAGACAAACATTAGAAACTCGGTTTATACAGTACTTAAAAAGCGTGCTGGAATTTCACTCTGGTGCTGCTGCTGCTGTGACTGTATTTGGAGCATTCATGATGACTCATTGGCGTGGCCTTCACTGCCGGGGAGGGCTGTCTGCTTCCTCAGGTGTCTGGCTTTCAAATTGAACGCTGGCCAGTGCAGGTCAACGCAAACTAAAACTCTTTCAAGGAAAAACGTGCCGGAGCTGCGGTTGGCCTTGCCAGTGACAACCATGCACGGATGGAGAAACGCATACAATTTGCATGTTAATGAATCGCCTCGTTAATGACCACGCGGAGGCCTTTGTGTGTACGTGGGGACCTTTAATAATGAAGACCCCATTCTCAACATCGTTATGACTATATAAAGATGGCCTGTGACCACAACACCAAGGGTGCATCCCATCAGGGTTTGGAAGCTAAGCAGGATTGAGCGTGAATAGCTCTTGCATGCGTAACCACCATGTGTAAGACTGCTGTGGGGCTCCGCGTTGGGCAGCAGAGAACAGTGCAGCAAACTCCCATTATTGTACCGTAACATATTGCAGCATCTGTGCTCTCTGCACTCAACAACCACGCACTTACTAGCTTGGTGAAGTGTGGTCAAGTATCCCTCACGACCTGCACACAAGGGTTGTACATGGACAGCCCGTATCAAGGTGACGGAATAATAATAATTTTACATTTATAACGCGCTCATAATCATTCAACACCGCCAGGACAAGCGGTTTATAAGATGGATGGATGGACATATTCATTCAATGACAAAGGTATTAATTCGATGAGAGAATGATTCGGAGGCACGAGGAAAGCGGAGGAGGCAGCCAGGCGGTTTGCCAGCACCATATTGCCACACACCGCTTCCTATATATTATGATGTTATCGGCCAAATAATTAATGAGTTTTGTTTTAAGTTATGGGAGGAATCGGCGAAATTGTGTAGGCAAGCATGGTGGCCAACAAGCTTCCCGCCGTGCGGAATTACTTACGCCCCCGTATTCTAGTGGCGATACTCTCCGTGGATTTAGCAGAAGAACAATGTCTGTTGTAAAGTGGATGGTAAGCCGTGTGATAATTTTAAAATGATTTCCCCTCTGTACGTGCCGTGTCTCTTCACATCCCCGTCCCCCCCTCCCAAACAAGATGACGGCATATAAAAGTAGAAATACGTTTGTGGCTAGAGTTGGCTTTCCTTGGTATCACATAAAGATGCGTTGTTGAGTGTAATTTGGGTATGAGCTGGTTAACTAAAATAGAAATAATTGTTCTTAGGAGCTGCTCTTTCAGTATAATCGTGTTGAGCACGTTAACAACACTCCTGTTCTCCAGGGTTTTTCAGCTCAATAAGAATTGTGAGGGAAATTCGGATTCGATTCTTCGAAGCGTGACAAGTTCTTATTTAGTTGCAGACAGCCCTTCAACATTTAGAGATATAACAGTCAGTGCTGGCCTTAAAGGTGGGCATTGGCCTCTCTTCTTGCTCCAGACTGAGGGGCTTCTGCCATCTTTTGAGCTTCTGGACATCGTTGTCTTTCAGCTCCTTGGCTTCGAAGTGTTTGGTAGAATTTGCAGGTAAATACCAAGTATTACTTGACAGGGATCGCGACGTGAACGCTTCTACCTTGATCCCCGTGAGGGAAATGAAGTTGCATGTTGCTGTGCAACAATGTCCTTTCGAATGTATTTTGTTGCATATAGAATGGTGCTGTGATTGGTCCGATTAGATCCAGTCGTTAACATGGTAACAAGCAGCATTTTTCAAAAACCTGTTTGGCAAACCGTGGTCAACGGCCCTTCAAATGAAGCGGTAGGAAACACAGTAATAGTTCAACGGCGATTGCTACTTGGAATGTTCGGACACTATTGGACAATAATACCTCTGAGCGCCCTGAGAGGGGAACAGCTATTCTGTCACACGAATTATCTAATAATAATCCATCCATTTATATAATATTTATTAATAATATTTATTATTATTAATTATCTCGCCATGACATTGATATTTCAGCACTCAAAGAATCTCGTCAGGAAGCGCAAAGCTAGGTCCAAGACAAGACTCTTACTATATTATGAAAAAATAAAGAATGATGCAGTTTATGACGCTTCCTAATTCCACGTCTGGTCACGGACGAGACACGGATACGGAAGCTCAAGGCAACCGTAGAGAGTGGGGGAGAGTCAGCCAGGCAGTCAGCCGGTGCCAACTCGCCAAACACTGCTTCCCTAAATATTATGATGTTATTGGCCAATTAGTTAACGGGTTGTGGGAGAAACCCGGAGACTCTGGAGGAAACCTAGGGGGGAGAATACACAACCTCGACACTGAAAGGCACCCCAAGGCGGAAATCGAACTAATAATAATAATTTTACATTTATAACGCGCACATATTCATTCAATGTCGAAGATATTCATTCGACAAGAGAACGACTCAGCGGCGCGAGGAAAGCGCAGGGAGGCGGAGGAGGCAGCCAGGCGGTTTGCCGGCGCCATATTGCCACACACTGCCTCAGGCAGGAATTTATTTCTATGAGGCGCAGATGTTACCACCGCGCCACCCTGCTGCCCATTTGGGTAGCACCTCGAGAGACAAGAGATGCCGGAGGAGACTTTGCCCTCTACAATAACATAGCCGACAAACCTTCTTGACTTGCCCGAAGCTACTCAGAATCATCACGGTTTGTCTTCCTCTTGCCAAAGACCATCATGTAACGATTATCATTGTCTCTGCACCAACATTGACACTGAAGAAAGCGAGGAAAGCGTTCTATACACCGCTCAGCGCTGCCATGACACAAGCTCTTTATTAAAGAGGCCACAACAACTGCATTAGTAACTGAATTGGTGTGGAAAACCGTGGAAGAACTGGCGCTTGCAGCTTTATTGCTTGTAGATGACGGGTGTTTATTATTACAGAAAGATTCATAGCTTCGACACAACAAACATGCGAATTGATGACAATAATTAAAAAATATACAAGATTCATACTTCCTTTCAGAAGCTGTTAGCTGCCCTGCATAGTCATCATCATCTGCGATGGACATCCAACATGGAGCGTTCTTATCTTTGTGACTGAATTAGTTTATCGAGTAAAACAGTTGCATTAATTAACCTGTCTTTATAAATGTAAATATCACATTCGCATTGAGCGTTCCCTCCCATGTGTTTCATTTTCACCTTATTTACTGCTTTAAAAGTAAATTAAAATCCATAGGGCCTAACAGGCGCTTGTTTTTGATAGATTGCTGATAATAATTTTAGTGGGCCGTCCAGGTATGAGAGGATGGATTGAGCCAAGCTTTGGCCCTCCCAGCCTCTACTGTATACGGTGATTGAAGCCGATAGGACCACATTGATTTTCATAGCTCACTAATGTGCCACTGTATAGCAAAGCTGAAAAGCAATTGGAGCCCACAAACGCAGCATGTTGTGCATTTTCGATAACATTACGTGTATGAAAAGAGCACCGTTTAACAGCACGTTCCAAAATACTGTATAGAAATATTTGTAACTTGTAAATGTAATTATGCTATTTGATTTAAACAAGACCTTGTCACGAAAAATTGCCCAAGCAGAATGGTGTATGAAATGTTCAGTTCTTATAGTAATCTTGAAATGTTTTAACATGCGAATGTTTTAATTTGCGGTTCATGGCAGTAATTTTGTAGTTCATTTTTTGTGTAACCAAATGAGGAGTCAAGAGGCCGGCATGGATGTACTGGCAAGAGAGACCTGGTCATTCTTGAAATTGACAGTCTGAAAACCTGGCTTGCTTTGTTGGCACAGTGCATGGGCAGTGTTGATTTAATTCACTGCTCAAACGATTTTGCTGTGTAATCACTTTTGCCAAAAGAAGTAGTTATACAATGCGACGTTTTGCTACGGATTTTTATTGCCATCTTAAAATGTTTCTCAACATCTTGTGTTAAAGTGTAACTTTGCAGCTTCACTTTTGCAAACTATTTGCACATACTAGGGCCACTCTCAAGTATGGCCTGTGCGTTTAATCATTGATCTAGCAGAGGCCAGTTGTATAGAATGCCTAAACTGTATTTCTAAAGTGCGGGGCTCCCATGACAATTTGGATGAGATCAACCGAGCGCTCTTATGAAACAAAAAACAGGAAAGCTACTGGCGCTGATGGGATCCATCCTGAGTTTCTCAAAAAAGTCTCGGACCAAAAGGAACGTGCTGGCTGGCTGCCCTCTTCACCTCCATCAACCAAGTGGCCTAAATTACCGACTGCTTGGGAAAAAGTCCAAAGTGGTTGCCCTCCTTAAACACTGAAAACCGCCAGACGTCGCCCTAAGCTACGGGCCCCATCGCTGTTCTTCCCACCGGCAAGCTCATGGAAGGAAATAGCTTTACTGGCCTGGTTTTCAGGCTTCTTCTTCTTTGCGATTCTTCGAAGCGCGATGGTCAAATTACAGTTTCCAGTTCCTTACACAGCCCCTTGCATTTTCAGAGGTTCGGTAGTAGAGCACAGACAAGGCAGTGTTCCATAGTATGGTCTGCTTCTCCACATTCCAAGGTGGCTGGGCCGGTCTTGTAGCCCCATCTGACCAAAGCATCTTTTGATCGTCCCGTTCTAGTTCTCAGGCGGTTGAGTGTCTTCCACTGAATCCATTGTGCATCATGCACTATTGAAGAAAGCCTTTCTGAAGATCAGGCTGGTTGTAGGCCCAACCGCAGCACCTGTGAACGGGTGCTCGCACTCGCCGTCAAAATACAAGCTGGCTTCAAACCAAAAGCTGCAGACTGGCACAGTCCTGGTTCACTTTTCTGCAGCATATGACCCCCATGTGGCGCAAGGGTCTGCCGTGTTAAAGCAAACTCTTCCTTGGATTTGCGCAAAGGTCAGTCTGCGTCCCTATACTGGCGTATGGTCATGAACTTTGGGTAATGACCGAAAGAACGAGATCGCGGATACAGGCGGCAGCTTTATTTGTCAACTCTACCATATGCACAGGAAATACAGAGGATCGAAACACCGTTTCTCTCAGACCCCGGCGTTGTTTACTGTCGTTTGAAGGCAGCACGTCAGACATCGTCCATAATCTCAGCCCCAGAAGCCGTCGGCTGGATCGCCAACTTGGACGTAAAAAATTACAGTTGAACTTACACTGCTGTACAATAGATAGACCTATTAAATAGGGGGTGGGCGCAGCCTGAAGGCTTGATGAATGTCGTCGGCTAGAATCCAGACTGCCTGAAAACGAGTCTTGGCATTGTTTCACCAAACCCTGATTTATATATATTTCTCTCTCTGCTAGACAGACTAGGGTGAGGAACTCTGACCTAGCAATGGGATCAGGCGTGTGGAGTTTTGCCCTGCTTTTTGCATGTTGGATGCAAACAAAACAAGCCGAACATTTCGAAAGATTTCCAGGCTGTAGTACTTGCGGAGAAACGTTGTAATGAATCTGCAAACATAATTTCAAATTTACTTTCACAGTACCTGTTGCCTGTTTATACTGTATAGTGTAACTCTGTAAAATATACAAGGTTTTACCTTTTCTGCCAGCGAGAGAAGTGTTTAAGATTTTAAAACACCAAATGGACACCTTTTTGCGAAGGTTCCAGTTTGCAAGCAGCCACACATGCTTGTGGCAAAAACATGCAAACGAATGCTATGATAATATATGCACTGTCCTTCAAACTGATTGGCCCAACACTAGAGACAGCTTTCGTTAGAGCCTAACCTCAGTGTTTAGCCAAGTGTTGGCAAAAGGCAAACAGTTTTTAGGCGATGCAAATTATCATTGCATTAGTAGCTCGGGTCTAGCTGTTTAGACTATGTACGTATAGTGAAACTGTTCATGCACCATGTCATTAGTTCACACGAAAACATCTTGCACTCACCGAAGCTCGTGTTCAGTGAGGTGCGACACAAAACTGGCACGGAGTGTGGCTTGGATGAATTGTGGAGTCTGTAGGCTCCGGGTGCCAGGTGTGTGGCCCTATTTCAGGTTGCATTCGGTGCATGGTGGGGCATATGCCTGTGTTCAGCGAGGTGCGTGTCAACACTCGGAGTGGAGTACTTTGCACGCATAGTTCTCTGATGTGGCGTAGGCATCGTTGAATTTGGAGCCGGTAATGAGAGAACACGGGGGAAGTGACGGCCATCTTAGGGGACGCTGGAAGATTGTTGCCGCTCTTAAGATTTTTAAGATTGCCAGTTTCACGACCTTTCAGTGTATTTGAAGCAGCCTTAATTATTTTTTGTTGCTTTGGTTTTTATTAGTTGTTTTTTTTTTCTGTCGTTGTGCAGTGCTTTTTGACCCTCGGGTGAAAGGCGTTCTATGAAATGCTATTATTATTATTATTAATTATAGGCATAGTGTACAGAGAATGCACTGCGCTACTGTACAATACGCAACAGCATGCACAGCACATGTACGCATACAGCACTATTGTCGATAGTAAACTCTATATATAACGCACACGTATCCATTCCATTTTTAAGGTATTCATTAAAAGATAGAGCGACTCAGAGGCGCGAGGAAACCACAGAAAGGTGGAGTAGTTTAAACACGAGGTAGAGAGGTGTCCCAATTTCCAGAGGCAAGTTGAATGTCGCATTGCAAACGACCCTGGGAAAGACGCCAGAGGTATTTCTCCATCAGTGTCCCTTCGTCTGGCTTCCACGAAAGCTAAACCGGTGGGGCTTTTTACCGAGTGCTTCAGTGTATATTAGCCAGTGGAGTGGACGCCGGATATGTAGACACTCACCCCTTGGTGAGTAAGGCCTGGTGTGCTTACATCGGAAAGCACTGTGCTTTAATCAGAAGTTACCATTTGCGGCCGTCCCCACCTGTGTAATATAATTACATGTTGCCTATACGTGCTCAGATAAGATGTACTCATATACGAGATGCTACGTGTGTTGCTTATCATTTTGACCTTTTGAACTGTTCTCGTCCGAGCCGAGTGAAAAACTCGACAATCGGCGTTGGGGTTTGGGTTATGTGCTGACGGTTGCCATTGAACCGAGACCATTAACGTATCCGCGCACTTAAAGCTGTGGTTTAGTCTTGTGCGACTGGCCCGGATTTGAGCCGTTGTGTGCACCGCGGTGTGGGTTTTGGCGCCGACGCTGCAATTATCTCCTGGAGCCACGCGTCCCTCTCTCCGCGATCACCGATCGGCTCCGTCAGCAGCGTGCACTGCCGTACTCGCAGCCCGGGTCTTACTGTTTACACCGTTGCAATGCATTTGTGACGTGCGCTGGCCCGTTCAAGAATTCACGTAATTGTACACTTGCTTGGTGGTTGTCGGTAATTATCTGTTATGAACATGTCCTTATATGCCGTCTTATACGAGCAGAAAATCTCTAATTCTAGAATCGGGTTTAAATGATAATAAGAATTTTACATTTATAACGCGTGGCACATTCATTCAACGTCGAAGGTTTTCATTCGACGAGAGAACGACTCGGAGGCGCGATCAAAAAAAGATAAGAGCCCATGTGCATTATACTTTGCTGCAGGGTCTACGCCAGTGTCCCGCGATGCTGGTGCGGTTATTTTTAACTTGAACTTTTTCTCCGTTCTCTCTTTTTTGCTCTGACATTCTCTCTCTCTCTCTCCGTGCGTGTCTCCCCGTGCGTGTCTCCCTCCCTCTTGCCGTCCCCCTCTCCGCCGCCTCCCGTCTCGCCGTCCCGCCGGACACGCCACCCGCAGGAGTCTGTGGGAATGACGTGCAGTGGTGCGTGGCTCAAGTGAAAGGAGCCATCGATGACGACATTGCTGAAGGTGAGCATCGCGCAGGCGCAGAGCGCGGCACGGCTCGTCGACCCCGACGGGATCAGGCGTGTGGTGTTTTGCTCCGCCGTTCTTTCGCTAGTTCTTAGGTGGCGCTTGGACAAGGTCTAGCACTGGTATGTCAACGTAAATGTCCTGGGTTCGTTCTCCAACATACCGGTGCGCTCATGTAATAAAGAATTGGCACGTTTTGTTCACGTGAAAAACCTTACTAACTGGCTGTGTTGGGTGGAGGGCAGTTTACAACACTCATATTTTACGTGACCTAACTCATAAAAAAAGAGATATACAATGTAGCTTTTTAACAGTTGTCCAAGCATGGAGGGGTAAGCAAGTTACAACATCTCAAGGCACCGGGGACAATTTAGTCAGGACGATTAACCTAGGGGGCATGTCTGGTTTAATAGTAGGTCATTATATACCGGTGTATTAGAATCAATCGAACAGATACCACCAATAATTCTGCAAGAGAACACTTGTCATACCACGGCTTAACCACGGTTTTAACAGTGACTAACGCAACATTTTATTAAACCCAAGGACGCTGCCAGCAATTTCTGGCATTGACAGCAGACTCGAGAAATCCAGTCAATGGTAATGGGACAGTATTTCCTTCCGCAGTCGCACATTTGCGGTAATTATTTCCCCTCGCTAACAATTCCCCTTGCTGATCGGCAATCTTTCCATCCGTTAATCCGTGCCACATTTAATAAAGCTCCGATTGAATTGCACCTATCCTATCTGTTATCCAGCTGTGCTCATTTCTTTTCAGTCACACGTTCGTGAGAACCCCCCAAGGAAATTGCACCAACAGTCCTTTAGAATATTGAGGTGAAATCCAGGTGTCTTTTTTCGGTTCCCCGCAAAGTGATTTGTTCCAGGAAAGGTGAGTCTTGCGTTCACTGCGGCTGGACCATGAAATGCCGCTGGCCTGTTCTGTACATTGTACGATCAATGAAAACGCAGTGAACGTTCACTGCTATGTGCTGGAGGGCAATCTTGATGTCACGCGTTTTAAGACGGTAGAAACGTAGCAAATTGTTGTGGTTTAAAACATATCCCGTTACATTGTTTTCCTTTAACGCCTCATGAAAGCTTTACGGTTACTTAAAAAAGCGGTCACAAACCAGCATTGTTACCCAGTTTAAAGGAAGGAGCGCTTTGTGTTTTGAAATACACTAGTGAAATGCCACTACAGTATTAAAATAGCGATGTAGATTGAAATGTGGAGATAGAATCCTGGAACATTGCTTTCTCTGAAGACTCATGAGCTTACTTGATACATACATAATATTACATTTTGGTTACACTTTACCATGCGACATTGAAATATAACACGTGCAAGTCGCCCCATGATTTTTCTTGTCTTGTTCGCGTAACATCGGAGTCAAACACATTGATAAGTTGGTGCGTGCACACGCCTAGATGTATTCATTACTTAATGTATTACATAACGCGTACATGCAAATACCAATGCCTCTATTTAGAACTAGTGGCTATCTGCAGGGATATAATTTCTCTTGTACTGTAAGGAGAAACCTGGTTTGACGTGTCATGCGTGGAAACATGATTAAGTGCATGGAGGTGTAGCTATAAACTCGGTCCTTGAGATCCGCCGTTCTCAGCTGTGAGCTGTGACGCATGAGTGGGCTGTGAGTGCCACCTAGTGGTCCGTGGAGATAATAATAATAATTTTAAAATTATAACGCGCACATATTCATTCACTGTCGAAGATATTAATTCGACGAGAGAACGACTCGGAGGCGCGAGGAAAGCGCAGAGAGGCGGAGGAGGCAGCCAGGCGGTTTGCCGGCGCCATATT
>JAZEWU010000012.1:6916753-6936222 GCA_036362915.1 Geotria australis
AGGAGAGCTAGCCCGTGTGGTGGGGGGGGGGTGATGTGCCCCGTCCGTCCGCCCGCCCAGTCAGACGCAAAACATGGAGTGCTTCCTTTGCCACTTCTCGGCCGTGCTCAAGTCGGCCGTGGGCACGTCATTCTCGCCGCTCTGCTTCAGCCAAGGTGCGGGCGGGAGGGCGGTGGCCGTCGGGGTTGGCTCCTGCGCGGGGAGCCCGGTGGGGCTGCTTCACGGCGGCACCGCCGGCGGTGGGTGAGAGCGGGGCGCGCGCGTTGGGGGTGAGCCGAAGCTCGCAAGCCCGTGAGGCTGCAGTGTTGGCTTCTGACCGCCGGGTGCAGTCGGGGGGCAGAGTTGTGTGTGTGTGGTGGCGGAGGCGGCAGTAGAGGCGGCAGTGGCGGCTGGAAGGAGGCGAGAAAGAAGGCTGAAGTTATTGATGGTTTCGTTAGCGGTCGACTCTCGCTGCCGTCCGTGGCGTGGAAAATGTTGCTCGCGCGTAGGTAACGCTGTTTGTGCGCATCCGAGTGCGGTTTAGACTGCAGGGGAGCGGTAGCCCAGTTGGGTAGCGCGCTGGGCTACGAATCTGGCTATGACCCGAGTTCGAATCCCGCTCACGGCCAACACCAGTGACGATCTTCTGAACCGGTCCTGGGCCTCTTCCCCTAGGTCGACTCAGCCTAAAATGAGTACCTAGTGCGGCGTGTAAACATCGCCACTAGGGATACAAAGGCGGCCGGGCGTGGTGCTGGTCACCCACCCCCTCGTGTGCCGTGTCGACCTTCATAGGTGCTCGCTAACGGCACTTGCCCCTACAGTCTATTAAGGCTATACGGGGGATCTTTGCCTTTGATTTTAGACTGTACTGTTTACGCCGTGCTATTTGTGTCGAGTCATTGACGCGCGTTTGTTTTTTATACTTATTTCTGTTTCAAATGTATGAACAGCACTATAAACTGATGCCCCACGTCACTGGCGTCGAGCGGTAGCGTGCGGGTGTGTACTTACGCTTGCGTGGTTGACACGCTACACGCAGCGTGCTTTTGGGATGTTTGTAAAATGTAATCAGGCAAGCCTGTTTTTACACACTGATTGAATTGTGTAATTTAACGAGATCACGTTTAATGCTCGGATAGCCACGCGCTGCTGACGCGCGAGAGTTGACGCAGCCTGCGGCATTTATTATTTGCAATTTGATTTCCGATATTACGGCGATTCCGTCACAATCATTTGCCGTCTTTGCGTAATGCGTCCTCTGTGGCAGGACCCCTATTAAGGTTGGACCCTCTTCTTTGTAAATTCAATTTAATTTTATTCTGACCGCGACCCTGTACGGGATTAAGCGGTTTCTGAAAATGGATGGATGGAATCAACTTTATTGTCAATTCTACCATATGTACAGGACATATAGAGGATCGAAATGCCGTTTGGCATCTACATGAACTGGAACACAACAACAAAGGTTTAAAAATACTAGGATAAAAACAAAATACTAATTTTGTTTTTATCCTATATTTACAAGTTAAGCTAAGCTGGAGGGTTGGGGGCGGCGACAATAACAAGGCACAGATCTAGAACACCAACTATAATTACAACAAATATAGAGCAAAGTCGAACTAATATAGTGCAGATATAGATGAAAAGATGTGCAAGTAATATTGCCATCACTATCTTCAAAACAACGCGTTTGTCTACACTGTAGTACGGTGTATTATCACTTGCGTGCAGTACATCCGCAAACGCAATGCGCTAACGCACAAGCGATCGAGTTTGCTGATGCAAGGTTATTCAATGTGACTGTCATGATACTGTGGAACCTGCGAGTTTACAAGCCAAGCCATTTTGCAAGCCTGCCCACGTGCAGTAAGCAGAGTGTTCCATTAGATGGCAATGAGTGTTTTATTACCTACCGCCTTCTGGTGTCCGGCTCTTGTGATCACCTGTGATTCCACGTGTGTACCCGTGGTCGTTGTGTTTTTTTTTTTATATATATACGCCGAATCGACCTGGGGACAGATGTTTATTATTACAGCAGAAAAATACCCAGTGAGCTTGCAAGCTCTTTACGGGACGCCTGCGACACAACAAACATGCGAGTTGCTGACAATGATTCAAATATATACAACATTCATAAATAACCACATTTTTAATCAACCAACATAAAAAACATTTACACATAACATTTCACACATTTTTCTAATGAAATAGTCCAAAATACGTAGCATTGCACACATTTTTTTCCTTCCAAATAACCATATAACATTAAGGCTGTGCATTGCGATAGTGAAAACAACGAAAACATTAAGGGTAGACATAATCAACAGCTGAGATGGGCTGGCCACCTTGCTCGGATGAATGACGAGTGTCTGCCCAAGGCTGTCTTTTATGGTCAAATCAAGGAAGGTGCAAGAAACGTAGGCTGGCACGATTGCGATACAAGGACTGTCTGAAGCGTCATCAAAAAGTTTACAACATCGATGTAACCTACTGGGAGGCTCATGGCAATGATAGAACTCAATGGAAACAACGTGTGAGAAATTCAACAAAACTTGTTGATGCGCACATCGAGAAGGAAAACCAGAGACGTAGAGAACTCCGACGTGCTTCCAAATCCAACCCAGCAACGGGTCACCTATCTTGCAACTTCTGTGGCAGGAGATGCACACACAAAATGGGTTTACAGTCGCATATGAAGCGATGCCAGATAAGTCATACTCAACATTGAATGACAGCCAGAAGAAGAAGATGTGTAAGCTTAACAGGACATCTTTGTTTTTGTAACGATATGTATTTGTAAGACTGGAACTTCTTCTCCACAGCAAAGTTCAGTCGCCTGCTCAGTGCTAGTTCTGTCGGTTCACGTTGTCAGCTGGCCGATGTGAGGCCGCCACTAATCCATCAGGTGCCGCACGGGATACGTGTGCGTCATGGCTCGTGCACCGCACTGCGATTATTAATATTAATAATATATATTTGTAACGCGAGCATATTCTCCGGGCGCGTTGCACCCGTTGATTCGGAGGCGCGGAGCCCGGCTCAGTCGGTTTGCTGTGAGTCGGTGAAGAGGTGACCTTTTCACACTTTTTTGAAGGTTGTGGGGCACTGTGTTAGGCGTAATAGATGTGGCAGGCCATTCCCGGTTGCGGGTGCCGCGACCGAGAATCGGCGTCGTGCGAAGGTTGTGCGCGAGCGCGGTGTGTGGAGTAGGTGCTGTGATGAGCTGCGTAGAGTGCGCGATTGTGTTTAGGCGAGTGGCCCCAACGCACCGTGTTGATTCCCTGCCACGCACACCGCCGGTAATTAGTATCTTATTGCCTGCGCCTAAAATTAGCGCCTGCCGCTTTTCGTAAGCAAGAGCAGCGGGGAGCGGAGGGCAGCTGACCTTGTCGCTGGCTCTACCGTTCTCTCGCGGGTCGTGCTGTCCCGAATAGTTGATAGTCAACAGGACGTTCCGTCATCGTCTGTGTTGGTGTTTCTCCATAACGTTTCAGGTTTGCAGCCCGTAATTATAAGTTGAACTTAACAAAGATCCTTGTTATAGCCTTCACACACCGTCGGGTCAAGTGCTGTTAGCGAACACCTATAAAGGTAAACACAGCACACGAGGGGGTGGGTGGCCAACACTACGCCCAGCTGCCTTTGTCTTCCTATTGGTGATGTTTACACACCACACCAGGTACTCATTTAAGGCAGACCAAGGGGAGGCTCAGGAGCCGTTAAAATGTTTTCCACTGTAATTGGTTGTGTGCGGGAATTGAACTTGGGTCGCCGGGTTGATAGCGCAGCATGATAATCACTGAGCCACCTAAAAACAAACTCTTAGGGACCCAGGAGATTTGACTGGATAATCATTGCCCTAAAAGATTACAGAGATATTGAGATGTGTTTTGCAGTTGATGCACTCGTCAAATTTCCTTCACGTTTTCACGCGTTATCATTGGGCCCCTTAGATCTGGTCAAACAGCGGCACTTGTGCATATAAGTAGGTAAGCAAAGGGATGTATGTCGTGGCCTGTTAGTGCCATATCTGTGCGAAGTAGGCACGTTAAGGATGGTAAGTCTCAGACATTTAAAAAATAATCTATCAGCTCGTTCAACAGTGCAACCTTTACCGGGGAATACAATCAGTACTGCCCTTATCCTGCGTCGTGCTGGACAAATGCATGATATCTCAGTGGGCTCGGTATGCCTGAAAGCATCGACAGTGTGTGCGCGTGCAGTGCGGGCCTTTGCCTGCACAGATCATCAGCCTTTTTGTGTCGATCGATCATACTCACAATAATCTACCACTTATAACCTGCACAAAATTAGTTCACTCACCAAGAGAGAGGAGAGTGACTCAGAGGGTGCGAGGAACCGCAGAGAGGTGGTGGATAGGGAGAGGAAGCCACGCACTAAGCCGGCACCAACATTTACCGGACACCGCATCTTCTATGCATGAAGATGTTTTCAATTCAACTTTATTGTCAACTAGGTGGGGCGACCTGGCGTTGCCCGGGTGCCGCGTCGACCTTCGTAGGTGCTCGCTAACGGCACTTGCCCCAACAGTGTTAATGGCTACGCGGGGAATCTTTGTATTGTGTTTCTGCCTGGCGCGGCGAGCGTTCGCGAGCGTTTGCGAGCGTCGCTTTGCGGGCGCGTGTTTTTGTTGGCGCGCTCGGGCGAGTCTGTGCGGTGGGAAATTTGAAATGTTTCCCACGGCAGATTGATTACCTAGGTCGGGCCGAGGCCAGGGAGGCTGCGCTGAATGCAACCGAGCGAGCGCTCTCAAGGCAAAACAGAAGCGGGCGGATGTTTTGTTAATGACGGTAGCAAACTTTGGTTTTGTGTTAATGTTCTTAAACATAATAGTTGTGTAATTTTTCCTAATTGAGTGATTAACAGCACCAAGGTGCACAGTGGTTGCAGCAAATTTAGTCAGGCTTGTTAACAGAAATTGCAACTGCCGATAATATCTGCCGTTGTATAACAAGCCTAAACAGCTGATGAGCCTCAGAGGTGTGTGGTAATCCCTACACTTTGCTCGCCTAACCTAAACGAATGTTTGCCGGTTGATATTGGTCTGAAGAGCCAGAGGACCGATTACCAAACCAAACAATATTTTCCTGGGATCTGGAGAGACAGAACGTGGCCCTGATTGGTCAATGTTGAAAAAAACAATCAGGATTATCGCAGTAGTGGAGGGCATCGGTGAGGGTGGGGCGAAGGTTCAGGAGTGAGTGTTGAGCGATCGATGGCAGGGAGCAGACACACCGAGAATCCGACTTGCGGCCGCACCCATAGACAGTCTCGCTCCCCATCCTCCTGCCAGGACGCTGTGTGTACTTTTAATAAACGGGTTTGCTGCGGTTTGTTCTTGTATTTTTCTTTGTGTACGAAAAATCCATTCCCACGCTGCTATTCATTTATTCCCCCAAATGCAGCCGCTACTGACGAATGTTTTGGTTTAGCAAACTGTGTCTGCAATAAAGTGCAGCGTCGATGCGCTCAGAACAGGTGAAACGTTCAATAACGCGGAAGCCGTGTGACCTGCTGACCTCTACATTTGAATGTTATCATGTCTCTATGATATATACGACTGTGCCAAAATCCCATCGAGTTTTGAGGTGTTAATTTTTTTTTTTTATGAATTTGAGTTACATAACCAGAAATGACACAACCATCAGGCGTGTAAGAATGTATGGATTAATCCGTTACAATCTATTGTTGTGCACGCACGGTCGTACGCGTGAGAATCTGTTATTTTCTGTCAGAATTAACCATACAGCCCCATTCACCACAGTGTTGAATAATTGGAATTCACGACGTGCATTCCACCTAGATGGTGGGTTTTGGACATTAAAACGCGTAACAGTTGGAGCCACCGCGAGAATGTTACCATCTCCCACACGAATCTTCGACGGTGGAGGAATAACAAAACTACACGAACTATGTCCTCAAGAAGCCCCCTTGTGGATAGCACACCGCAAAATCGACATTAAGCGCCCAAACATATTGCCGTCATGCGCAATAGTAGACTAGAATCTTAAAAACAATTGATTTTCAAAATTCGCAATGATGTTGAATCGTGACAATTCCTCGAATCATGAACGTGGCCTAGTCATGTAAAGTAACAGTTTTTATTAATTTCTCAAACGTCTGTCACCTGCACCACAATCGCGCGCCGATGTTTGGCAGTGCCGGTGCGTTGCTGTTGTTAACGGTGTGCGTCACTCACCCCGGCCCGTCTCTGTTTCTGTCGTTCTAGGTAAGTCTACGGGCCTTTGAGGAGTGCGTCTTGTGAGTATGTTGTGAGCGGCTGAGTGAGACGTCACGAATGGAGACCCCTCTGCTGGACAGCTCAGGTTTTGTGGTGGATGATACTCGTGTGTATGTGTGTGTGCACGGTTCAGATCTACGTTGATTTCAGTGTAAATTTGTATCGCGCTTTTAAAGACGCGTATCCCATACTTGCGCAATGAAATAATAGAGTAATCAGCTAGTACGCTAGAATCTGGATATAAGCACACCTTATATAATTACAGTTCTCACAGTAGCAATGCGTGCTGACATTGCACTGGTGGGGGGAAGGTGAAGGGCACATTTTGATAGTTGCACACGTGTGATATAAGTACATGTGGGCTTATATTCAGCTTTAACTGGATAGCAAGGATAGGTTCAAATTCTTTAGAGATACAATAATTTCCACGGGGAGTGACCAAACACAACATGCACCATACAAAGCACGCTAAACTGCATGAAACTGTCCGCAAGAAAAGCAAGTGTTTTGGTGATGTCTGTTTTTACAAGTCTTTAATTTATAACAGCATTTGCCAACAGAATATAAAGCTTTTAAATATACTTAATTGTTAGTTGTTTGAAGTTATTGTAAATTTGGCCGTTGCATACATGAACTAATTAACAACTAATATCAAACAGTGTGGTAAATGCATTGCCATCTGGCCTTATAAAGCGTTGCTGTCAGAGGAAGGCTTCTATATAGGATGCTGCCCAATCGGGGTAATTAATAAAGGTTCTATGGCAGGAAATCGCATGGCATATGCACACTAGCAAATTTCAGTTTGTAAAATAAGGCAAGATGGGCAGAGAGCCGTAACTAAGGCGATGCGAGTCGTTCTCTCGTTGAATGAATACCTTTGACAATGAATGAATATGTGCGCGTTATAAATATAAAATTACCAGATCCTTGTTCCTGATGAAGCTGATAGCAACTATCAGCAAAACGTCGTACCTTCATCGTAGGTTTTGTGGGCTCGCTCTCCAACGTACCGGACGGGTTGGAGGAGGGTTTACAACACTTATACACTTTTCACGTGACCTAACTCATAAAAAGAACTAGACTATGGGAAATTATTATTATTATTAAAGTCTGACTGCAAGTTGTTTTCAATGTGTGGGAGCTGCAGAAGGTAAGACGTGACCTCCCTTGATGAGGTGGTTCACGAAGGGTAATTGGGGAATGCGCTACTTAGTGGAGCAAGCGGCCTGTAGTGGGAGGTGAGGGCGGAGGGGTCGGCCAGAGCAAGAATTCTGAGCCGTGAAAGAAATTCATCCGTCTTAAGTCCGTGAGCTCCGGCTCGTGTAAACCTCTTGAGAATATTGATGGGGTGGTTATTGCTAGCAAGGTTTTGCAAAGCACCGATCATTTGAAAGAGTGATAGGTCAACATCGCAGCGATACGGCGAGATACGCTGCAGAGAAATGTTCACGACAGCAAGTTAAGTCGTGCCTGATTTGCTGATTGTTTCGCACTGTTTTCCTGGTTACAAATAGTAACTGGCATTACAGTTCGCCTACTCCATACCTTTACAACTAGTTCATCGTTGTTGTCTTTGTCTGTTAGTCAGGAATGTTATAATAATAATTTACATTTATAACGGGCACGTATTCATTTAATGTCGAAGATATTAATTCGACGGGAGAAGGACTCATAGCTTTACTCATCACATGTTTTGGTTTTATGGCCAATACGGGTGTAAGGAATAAGATGAGCATACCGGGGCCATGCTGGAAACTGTCTCTACGTTCAGAGCTCTGCGTTTTTGTTAAGCTCACCTGTAATGTTTATGCAAGATCACGTCTGTGGCCGAGTGCAAGGATTATCGTTAACGTTACCGATAGATGTATCGTTGTGCTAAAGCT
The DNA here is from genome assembly GCA_036362915.1 of Geotria australis. Lineage (NCBI taxonomy): Eukaryota > Metazoa > Chordata > Hyperoartia > Petromyzontiformes > Geotriidae > Geotria > Geotria australis. The sequence goes on from JAZEWU010000012.1 coordinate 6,924,881, forward strand.
CTGGAACAGTGGTGCGGTTAGCTTTAAGATTACCTGCATTGTTAAGTTAAGGCCACGGTCGTTAGTGCGTTGGGCGTCGTGATCGCGCACGGTTGACTGGAGGCGCCCCTCAGCCCGCAGTCCATCGCGCGCGGCGTATCGACGCGCGCGCGACGGGGGCCGCGTATCGAACGAAACGTTAAACATCGCGACACCGGTGCGCGCGCACCGCCCTCGCGATCCCACGTTGCCTTCATCCACTCTTGAGTTGTTGATCTACGGCCGTCACGGCCTTGTTGGGCCGTCACTCGCCGCAGCCACAGCTGGCGGATGAAATGAAAGTGACGGAGAATAATGCGTCGCTGTCGTGAAGCGGAGATACTCTCATTCGCGCGTTCCCGTTGATGAGAGATGATGATGATGATGAGAATCTTCTTTTGGCTGTAACTGAATACTGAGTATGATATATCTGGCATCGCTTCATGTGTGGATGTAAACCGATTCTGTTTGTGCATCTCCTGCCACAGAAGTGGTAAGATTGGTGTCCCGTGGCTGGGTTGCATTTGGAAGTGTGTTAGAGTTCTTTACGTCTCTGGATTTCCTTCTCGATGTGCGCACCAACAAGTTTTGTTGAATTCCTCACACGTTGTTTCCATTGAGTTCTATCATTGCCATGAGCCTCCCAGGAGGTTACATCGATGTTGTAGACTTTTTGATGACAGTCCTCGTATCGCAATCGTGGCCGGCCTATGTTTCTTGCACCTTCCTTGATTTGACCATAAAAGACAGCCTTGGGCAGACGCTCGTCATTCATCCGAGCAAGTTGGCCAGCCCTCTCAGCTGTTTCTGAAATAATGAGAATAACGCAACGGTAATGTGGGCAGCCGAATTTCGTCGACACCGGGATGGGATCGTTGTACAGGAACAAAGCTCTCGCAGGAGTCTACACCCGCCGAGTGTTATCGGCCCCCGTGGCGATCCATCGTCTGCCCATTACCGCTGTTAATCTGTTGTGAACGGTCCGCTGGCTTTCACGTTACATTTGCTCCCATTGCCGTTCACTGCAGGCCGATTTGCCTGCGACTTTCGCAATTTTCATTACAGCGAGCGTATCTCTGGAGCATCCAGTTTTGTCGTGTGAACTTTTCGTTTTTTGACAGCATTTGTGTTTAATAGTTACAGCGTAGATTTGTTTCGTCTTCTTCATTTTTTGACAACGCATTTCCCTAAGGGATATCAACTCACTAGTTGACGGGCACTCCGGTTTCCTCCCACCGTCCAAAGACATGCTGCCAGGTTAATAGGCCTACTGAGTGAAATTGCCCCAGGTGCCCTGTGATGGACTGGCGTCCCATCCTCGGTATCCCCCTGCCTTGCGCCCTGTGTCTGCTGGGATAGGCTCCGGCTCACCGCGACCCTGTAGGGATTAAGCCGTTTCAGAAAATGGATGGATGGATGGATTTCCCTAAGGTGGATTTCTAAAATGGTTAGTATGCCGGTAAGATACTGACCTATTGCTCGGTTATCTAACGACCGCCCGCATTATCATTGCGGACAGTAAATTTCGCCAAAGACCTGCGAGGAGTGAATTACGTCGCTGAGAATGGCACCGAATAAAGCATTGGCACGGCAAGCACGCCTGCGGGTCCTGTGAGTCCTTATCAAGGGAGCTGCAGACGTTCAAATGAATACGGACCTCATTGTGGAGAATATGCCACATAATGAAACGCGTGTCTATCTCCGTTACTTAACCAAGTAACGGCCCAATGAATTACACTGTACCATTTGGCAATGAACCCCGGGCAGCCGTGGCTTTACAATAATTACTTTTATTATCCGACCGTTTTCGTTTTATGAGGGATTGTTGTCTGCTAGGAACGTGAGACGGGATATTTCATCGTTATTCTTATGCATTGTGGTGACAAATCTTTGGCAGCTTTCCCCTTGTGTGTCTGTGTTCGTGGCTCGTTATATAAGAATTGCGCTCTTTCAGGATGCTAAAAGTAATGCAAGGAGGCATGTGGAATATGGGACATCAAATACAGGGTTTCCCTATATTTTATTTCCCGGTATTTGATTCGTGCAGTTTGTGTATGTGATGCGGCGAACCTATTTCTACACAATCCACTCTGCGGTTTGATTCATTCACGCAGTCAGACATGTGTAGAGCACTTGGCAGGCAACTGTCTCGTGCGGTGCATTGTGGGTATGGTGACTGCGCGATTTCTCTGTGTGGTGCCCCTTTTTTCTGGAACGCATCTGTAGTTAAAAAGAGGGGGGAAACCTCTGATTTATTTGCGTGCGTCGTTAATTAGCTCCTGTACACTTGTTGCGCGGAATATTTATTTACGTCCAAAAAAAAGCACTTGTCCAAAATATTACATCCAGACAAACCTCCGTTGTTTATTTCCTCCACATGATAATAATAATTTTACATTTATAACGTGCACATATTAATTCAATGTCAGGTATTCATTCGACGAGAGAACGTCTCAGAGGCGCGAGGAAAGTGCAGAGGCCGAGGAGGCAGCCAGGCGGTTTGCCGGCGCCATATTGTCACACTGCTTCCTATATATTATGATGTTATCGGCCAACAATTTTTTTTTATTTTTGTTGACCGAACACATTGTTCGGTTTAAAAGATTGCCTTTTATTACGGACAATTCTAAATGAAAATCCTTGAGCTTGAAAATGAAGGGGTGTTGCCACGCCCGGCTGTGAAAGGCTGTGGCCGAGTGGAGCCGGCGTGTGGCTCTTCAGCCACTAGGTGGTGGCAGCCGGCAGCTTTTGCTCCCGGCCTCTCGCCGCGTTGCTCCTGCGCGTGAGCCGGTTCCACGTGGAACTGTCCGTGGTGCTGAAGGCTGCTCGACAGTCGCCGCTTCTGAATCGGGACGGTGGCGCGGCGAGTAGCGCTACAGCCTCGCACCAAGAATGTTCCGGGTTCGATTCGTGGCTCGGGTGCCTTTCCGTGAGGAGTTTGCGTTTTCGTCCCGTGTCGGCGTGGGATTTTCGCCGGGTCCTCCAGTTTCCACGGGTCAAAGCCATGTTGCTGGCTATGTCAGTCACAAGATGTCCGTCTTATTACTGAACACAGGATGTGGTTTGTGCCCTCAACGTTGCTGGGTGCCTGTGTTGTTACGTATAGCTCTGCCTTTGCGCTCTGCCTTGCCCCCTGTGTCTGCCGGGATAGGCTCCGGGTTCTCCGTGACCCCCTACAGGGTTAAGTGAATACTGATAATGAATGAATGAGTTATTTGAGATAAAATGCAGGCGTGTGACTCCATGCATGTAGAGTTTGTGCATTACTTTTAGCATTAACCATGCATAGTTATTTATTTATCTATCATCTGCTTTCCTTAGGAATTCATATGGTGTCACTATTTCCATGGGTGGGGTACGTATGTAATTCATCTTACTCAGATAACACCCGATGTTGTGATACGTTACCCCCTTTAGTTAATCCCTTAAGTGTTTATATGTTGGCTCCGTTTCGTTGTCATCAATAAGTTTGCATGTCGGGCGGTAGTGGTGTACGCGTGTAATCAAGCTCGCGAGGCGAGGGTTGGTGGATCGTACAGTTGTCGGAAATCACCCGTTCTGTGGGCGTCGAGAAGGCGGCCATACCCTGGCTCGCCAGGAGACGGCAGCGCAGCTAAAACGTATGCTTAGCTAGTTTCATACGTTTGGGATAGTATTTCCCCCTCCTACGTTTCTCCGCGTGCTGCCGTGTCGTTCCCACATGCAAGCCGAGAATCGTCGGCTTGCCACTTAAACACAGACCTCGAGTGCAACACAGGAACTAGCCTCACCTCCCTGAGAGACGCCGATACACATCTGACTGTTACGTTTATGACAATTGCTCTTAAGAGCTGCTCTTTGTGATGATGCCTTTGACGTGGAAGGCCAAACGTGGCGAAGGCGAAAGGAGGAACGCTCGACACTGTTATCCCGAAAGAGCAGCTATTAACAGCAATCCTCAGATATCGAGCCTTGAAAGCCTAGATCAGTATTGTGTTTGTTGTTTTGCCTCGCTCTGCAATGCGTGATTGGCAATTCTCTTTGAAGTGTATTGCTAATGTTGTGCTGGCGCCAAGATTATTTCGCTGCAGTTACTGTTGCCACTGGTGGTGTGGATGGGGTTGGCGTGGAGGGGGTGGGTGGTGTGGTTGGTGCGGGGGGTCTGGAGAGAGTGGGTGGAGGCCCAACCCAAGCGCAGTGCAATTTGCACGTTAACCCTCGCTTGCCTGGGCTGTAAATTACAGCGTGTGTCTGTACAGTAGATAGCTGACAGCTGCATCCAACTGTGTGAGGAATATACAGCATATACCAAGAATCAAAATTCCAACTGTACTCTGCCTACAATTATCTTATCCAGTGACAAAATGTAATTTTCTGTAAGGTGGTATTTTAAGATAAAGACCATCATGTTTTAGTGCAGAAATTGCCCCCCTCAGTTTCTTAATGGATCTCTATATAACCCATTTGCCAGAGGGTTCTCAACGTGGCCAATCTCCACTGACAGACCCGAGCCAGTGCTGGAGATTTCACGGTTTTTATTGTCAGCAACCCGCTATTGACAGCCCACATAAATGTTACTTATTTTATCGACCCGGGGAAGGATGATGGACTCGGTCGATCGCCTTCGGGGATTTCAACTCGTGACCTTCCAGTTGTCTGAAGGGCGATCGCTGCAGCCATTTGGGCAGATGCCTAAAATAGATCACGCTATGATCTGCGGGGAATCGCTCGAGTGTGACTGACGCCCAAAGCCCGTTGCTTTTTCTCCGTCAGCTCTTGGCTGGCTATAAATAACGGTTTGATTTTCAAGTGTAAGCCAGCTCGTGGCAGTATTCCGTTTGCGTTCTTTGAAAATTGCTTTAGCTCATTTAGAAATTTGTGTCCACCACTTGCTCCGATGAAGGCTGGATGGTCTTGTTAATAATAATAACTTACATTTATAACGCGCACATATTCATTCAATGTCGAAGGTATTCATTCGACGAGAGAATGACTCAGAGGCGCGACGAAAGCACAGAGAGGCGGAGGAGGCAGCCAGGCGGTTTGCCGCCGCCATATTGCCACACACTGCTTCCTATATATTATGATGTTATCGGCCAAATAACAAACGCGTTATGCTGTATACGTATCTAAACAAGTGAAAACGTTCCAAGTTTAATGGGAATTAGCTTTCTTGGCCTTGGTTCCAAGAAGCACAGGGTTTTCTCTCATCCTGTTTTCTGTGAGGGGGTGGGAGCAGCACTGTGATATACAGGCTCTTTGTGTACTTTGTAGGAAGTTGCTTTATAGATGTAATTTATTGTCATTGTTGATATCAAACCTATAAACCCTGACACCTTCCTTGCAAGGGAACTTGGCACGGCCTAAAGTCACGTTAAACTATTTTCGTGCACGCACCGGGCAGCCGAGCAGCGTGGCGTTTGAGCCTGTCGGATGTTTTTATGGCGCCAGCTGCTCCGTAATTTTAGCGTAGAATCGTTTGCGAAGCGCGTCATTTTCCGTAACGTTTCTGGTGATGACCCAGTGACATCACACGGCAGGGTAGGTCATTGCGTATTACCGTCACAGCCCATATTCCAACCCTGAAAGTCGTCTCTTCCCCTATACTTTGCAGCATAAGTCGCATTGTTTGCTTGTTATTTGCTTTATGTTAGCAGACCGTGTTTATTGTTACACGTTCAGCATCCATCAAAGCGCTACGTATTAATGATGGCCATGTTGTTATTGCAATTTACCTCGCTAGGCGTTCCGAACACGTTGAGGGCAGCATGGGAACAGGAAGGAACTTTGTTGCTCGCAGTTCGTGATCCGGGTGGCTCCAGGGGTTAATACGCAGTCTGCATCACAGCGCGTCGTCTCTGATAGTTTGGCTTCCTGTCACCGGTGGCCACTTGAAAGATTAAACTATGTTGTCATCTTAAATTAAGTTTATGGTCCGTAGTCCATTTACCAGTGAGTAGATGAAAACAAATCCCACTGAGTAAATGTTTACTCTGTGCCTAATTTGCCCTAGGCCTTGTTTGGCAGCTGAACACCAAGTAATTCAATCGGCTCTAATGTATCAGAGAACGAACCTTTAGGTGTTGTGTTTATAAGTTAAGTGGGTAGAGAGAGGCATCCTTTATTTTAACCAGGTGGGAACTCATTGAAACTGCAAGTATTTTTGCAAGCTGAGACGCGGGTTGCAAAAATCAGCATCAAAGCAGTTGCACAGCATGAACATTAAATATAAACACTTAAACTCGGCAGGCCTCTGGAGCTGTCTGCGTTATAAACCTTGGTTTAAAGCATTTGCGAGTGTCTGTAGACATGTTCCCTCCTCTGGCTTCTAGTCTCGTCGCAATCGGCAGAACAACCATCCATTTTCAGAAACCGCCTGATCTTGTACAGGGTCGCGGTGAGGCGGAGCCCATCCCGGCAGACACAGGGCGCAAGGCAGGGCTACACCCATGATGGGACGGCAGTCCATCGCAGGGCACCTGGAAAATCTATTTACGTAAATAATCACGCGTCCCATCTCTTATGCGGTGTCATGGAGCACAGCTGCAGGCGACCCCGCTGATGCGACCCCGCTGAGGCGTTTGTGTTCCCTCCCCTGGGGGATGAGTGGCGTTTGGGGCAGACGTTTAAGAGCCGGGCGTGACAGCACGGCCCAGTATCATTGCTCAGGAGGTGTGCAGTCCGTAACGCTCGCCCACGTATCGCTCAACCCAAGTAACGCTTACCCCGCGTTATCGACCACGGGCCCCCTGAGGGATCCTGAAATTTAATTTAGCCCAAAAGAGATTTCCCAGCAGCATCGTGAGCGAGGAATGACACGAGCTCACGTATCATGGATCAGTGTCCTATCTAAATGAGCATAAAGCCCTCGCCTGCTCTGCGTAATGGTCTAGCATTGATTTTCATTTTTGCCCTTCCCTCGTTTGTACGCGTCCGTGATTATGTGCTGGGTTATTTTTGACCTCCGATGACTAACTACACTTGTGTTACAGCAGATTTGAGTGTTCAGACAGGGCGCGGCGCTGAATGTTGACACTGGCGTTGACCGAAGCTTTCCACTTCCATTTGCTGTGGCTGCTATTGAAAATAGGGCCTCTGAACTTATTTATTCAACAGAATAATATCTGCAGGATATAAGCAGTCACATCAGAAACTGTGCACAACCAAGATGATACCTAACGCACACCGCAATGACGTTGGCCCATATCAATATTTCAGTAGTATTTCATAACTTTGACTTGGCTTTGAATTACCAGATCGGAGATGTAAGTGTGGTGTATGCAGGCACACGGAGTTTCTTGCTCAGGTTGGGGACCCTGAGTTGCCTGTGCTGCCGGCACACAGCCCTGTTGCGAGTATACCCAGTTGGCGACAGGGTGGCGCAGCGATAACATCTGCGCCTCACGGAAATAAAGTCCTGCCTGACGGCAGTTTGATTCCTGCCTCGGGCGACTTTCTGCGTGGAGTTTGTGTGTTCTCCCCCTGTTCTGCATGATTTTCCCCCAGGTTCTCAATTTTTTGCCCAGAAAAAAAAACCATAATATATAGTACACAGTGTCGTCAGGCAAATGTTGGCACCGGCTGGCTGTTTGCCTGCCTTCCCCCGTGCCTCTTTGCAAATTTCCTCGCGCCTTTGTATCCATTTCTCGTCCATGAATGGGAGTGGGATTCGCGCACGTTATAATTTGTATCGCTATTATTATTAACAGCTCTATTGCAGACACCACGTCTGTGTTCTGCTTCTCCCGACCTGCGTGACAGCGTGCTGTACACAGCAGACCGCAGCGTCCAGAAAACGAAATCACTAGCGCTCTTAATAACGTTTGAGACGTAAGCGTTTAACTTCCTCTTTAAAGATTTGACCGGCGAGAACGCGCTCGCGCTCACGGCGCGTCGTGTTCCGCATGCGCCGTGACATGAGCACACGAATAAATAACATAATCACAAATACGACATTAATTCATGGCTCTGATGCACGTAGTTCTTTTGTATGTCCACACAAACTGCCCGAGCCAAACAAACTGACATATTTGCAATTGAATGGAAGCGCCGCGGATCCATACTGTAAAAAACCAAGGTAAACCGCCAAGAATACTAAAGGCGACAGGAATTTTTTTTTTCTCCTTTTGCCTGCACAGCTGTCGTGTTTTTGACATTGACGTGTATTTGCATTCGCGCAAACCTCACTGAAATATTGTTTTCAGCTAAACCGAGCGCTAGATTCTAACACTCGTGGCCAGTCTAAACCCTCGGGTAAAACTAAACATTTGTTGTGGATCGTAGATTAATTTCCACAAAACAGTGAGAAAAGACTCGTTTTGTTTCCCCCTTTAATAGAGAAATGCAGGTTTCACCCGCTGGCCAGGGCCCAGTCATTGTCGATAAATTACAGAGCTGACAATATCACTCGCTTGTTTATGACCCAATGTTCTATTCGCGGGGTTTCAATCAGTTTCTCTGCCTTGTTATTTATGCTTCAATAATGTTGCCTGCGTGAGTGCTGTTGTATTTTTATAAACAGGCGTAATAATCTCGTACCCTATATTATACAGAAACCTATTTGATTGGGCCTCTAGATAGCGAAAGAAATTGCGGCGCGTAACCCTGAGTTGGGCTTTGAAAGCCGCTGTGAGGGAGAAGCTTGACATTTTCGAGCCGTTTGTCTCTCATGCTGTGTGCGCTTGAGCTCTATATATTTAGACATTTGTTAATAATTTTAGGGACCACGGGTTTGTGTTGCACTCTGAGTATTTTTTTTACAAATTCACGTTTATACTACTTCTTCTTCTTTTCGATTCTTCGAAGCACGATGGTCAGCTTCTGGACATCGTTGTCTTTCAGCTCGGCTTCGAAGTGTTTGGTAGAATTCGCAGGGATCGCGACGTGAACGCTTCTACCTTGACCCCCGTTTATACTACTAATATTTTGTGTACAAAATGAGAATTTTTTTCGAATAGCAGCCAAGCATTTTTATCTTGCTGTGTCTGCAGATAATAATAATAATTTACATTTCTATAGGACCTTTCACCCAGAGGTCACAAGGTGCTGTACAGAGCTACTGAAAAAGAGCAGAAAATAAGACAATAAAGGGGATAAATGAAATGGAATTTTAGACAGCGCACGCGAGGCAGTGAGCATCCCAACAAATGAAACCCTTCAACGTATCTACGTAGATGCCTTTGTGTCCACTATTGCACCTGATTAGTACGCATTCATTATTTTGTCTCGTGGTCCTGATCATAGTTTGAACTGATCGAAGTAGGAAAATCCCACCAAACGTTTCAAAGCATCATTTAACGAGTGTTGTGCTTGTGGTTCAATGGTCGATTTCTTCTCGAGAATCGTTTTTCCCTTGGCGATGAAACGAGTGTTGAGAGGAACTCTACGCAGGATGATAAGCCGAGTCACTTCGGCAGATTTGCTTCATTATTTATTTGCGGCTCGATCTATGAGAATTGCTCTTAAGAGCTGCTCTTTCAAGATAGCCTTGTCGAGAAGCCTGCTTGTGCCTCCCAACGCGGGAGGCCAAACGCCGCCAAGGTGAGAGGAGGAACTCTCGGCATGGCTACCCCAAAAGAGCAGCTCTTAATAGCGGGTTTAACATGTGTAGCGGGTCTCACGGAAGCACCCGTTTGCATATGTTTTGACGGGGATGTCAGATGGACTTTGATGCCCACTCTCCAGCAGGACAGCACGCTTTGATAATTTCCGGCAGTCGCGACCATATGGCCGTTTCAAGTGAACCATCTGGCTGACTGACGAGCGTGCGTATCGTTGGCTCGTTGACGAGCCTGCTCACCACCGGCTTTGCAGCCACTTGGATTTTATTCATATTGCACACTTACTGAGTCTTGTAGCATACGTGTAGTATTTCTCTAAGTATTTGTGCACCGCTCTGTTTCTTGGACCTGTCTTCATCATTCATTCATTCATAATCAGAAACCGCTTAATCCAATACAAGGTTGCGGTGAGCTGGAGCCTATCCCGGTAGACACAGGGCGCAAGGCAGGGATGTCCTCAGGATGAGCCGCCAATCCACCACAGGTCTCTGATTCTGTCATAATGCGCAGCACAGAAGGATTGTCTTGTTTTCCATGTGGCCGCGAGAGGGCACTAGTGGGGCAGACTAACGGCGTTGAACAAGAAAAGTTGCATTATTGTGTCTCTGGAACGAATAATTTAAGACATTACTATATTTATCAATAAAAGTAGAGTTAAATGCCGAGTGGGAATGCCGCAAGGCAGCGTAATGTGCTATTTAGTTAATTAGTAGTTATAAATCTGCATTTGAGTTGCCTTGCTATAGCTGCAATGTATTTTCTGAAGTGGGTTATCTGCAGATTGTGTCGAGTGGAAAGTGGGCATCAAATACTGTACGCTTGTAATATTTGTGTTGTGTGGCAGCAGCATGGCCCCAACCCTAAAAAAATAGAAAATTACTTTCAACCACAAGGACATTATAGCAATGTTAGTTACTTTAGTGGCAGAGTGGCCCAGTGTTCATACCAGTTCCACACAGCAAGAAGCACCCTGGGTTCAATGTCTGACTGGGCATCTTTTGTTGGGATTTGTTTGTTTTCTACCGGTTCTGCTTGGGTTTCCCCTGGGTTGTACAGTTTCCCCCCACGGCTAAAATCATAGAATCTAACATGTATTAGGCAAACATCCCAATGCTGAAAACGTACCTGCAAATTACTAAATTGTAGAAAACACGTAGAAACATTGCCCCCCTACTGCGAAGTTTGACAGGACCCTCTTGAAAAAGCGTTGAGATTTGGTGAGGCTTTCCTGGGTAAATAAGAAAAATAAAAAATAAATTGTCCAAGGTGTAATTAACTTGGCTTCACTGAGCCGCGTTTATTTGTGCATGGAGCAGCCCATGAAATGTTGGCCATGCTCGCAATCTTTTCACGTAATTTTTACGGTTTTTCTGAATATAAACTTTTGATTTAAAAAGTTGGTAGCAACGTTGTCTCGTTAATGTTTAAATATCTGCCAACACAATTTCCAACTATCACTGCAATTGGTAAGTAGATCATACTTAAACTGAAAGGACTAAAACAATGGTTTAATTTCCATGAGGCAAAGCCTCTTTAAAAAGAAATACTACCGAGCGTGGATAACATCTAATTAAAGTGGCTTTGAAAGTGGTTCTGTAGTTTTGTTCCTTCAGGGTTGTTCTCTGATGCAAGGTATCGTGTTGCTGTGACAGTTTGGAGTGGGGAGTTCCTACATCTCATTGTGATGTTAAATAATAATAATAGCATTTATATAGCGCCTTTCACCCGAGGGTCACAAAGCGCTGCACAAAGCTGCAGAGAGAACGACATGTCAACAACGACAGA
>JAZEWU010000012.1:6951338-6975616 GCA_036362915.1 Geotria australis
TCGGTCCCGACCGCGGTGCCGTTAGTCGTGCGTACGCGCCGGGCTGTGTCGGCGGTAGTGAGAGAGGCACTGTGGGAACCGCACACTGTGTACAGCATGCCGGGTATGCGTCTTACGCTCCTGGTATGCTCACGCAGCTGTCGCAGACGACTTTGGGCCACGTCGACACAAACAGCGTTCCCAATGCGTACGTTACCTGCACGAGAAACCTGGCTGGTAACGTGGATGAGTGAAAAAGAGACTAAATGTTGTGTGGAATGTATTGTGCACGTGCGTATTTTTTCACGTTGATGCCGCCATCCACGGCAATGTATCGTCTTTGTAATGTTGCTTACACACAATACCGTGTTTAAAATAGCTAAAGTGAATACCAGCACTGTATCTATTTACATTTTGTACTTGGTTCAAAGGCCTGTTTTGTATTTAGCGAGGATTCTTTACACTCTGAACTTATTTGTGGAATATTGAGTATCTCTCCAGTGGATGATTCATCAGGTTCTGTGATGGCCTTAAAACAGAAGTGGTCTCAAGCTATGCAAGACTCTTGAATTTGGGATGTAAGGATTCTGCATTCTGAGTCTCACAGAGCCAGACTAATGTGCCAAGAGTTGGAGTCATGATTCATACCCTCAAGCGATTCAATGATTTTCCATGATTCAGCAATTGATCGTGTCACTATCTCTTACCATTGAATTTGTATTGTCACGTTTTCGTGTCTGATTTGTACAGTCTGTATGCTTCATTAGCATAAATGTAATGTCATCATTTTATAATAATCTCGCAATATAAACCCTCACTAGACTCTCTTTTTTAAAAGGGTGGTATATTGGGATAGATAGATGTTTATTATTATATCAGGAAAATACCCAGTGAGCTTGCAAGCTCTTTACGGCACTCGTGCGACGCAACAAACATGCGAATTGCTGACAATAATTAAAATATATACAAGATGTTTTACCACGAGAATTAATGAGTCTTTAGCTTATTGGGAGGAAACCAGAGTGCCCAGAGAAAATACATTTATATGAGGGGATGACACTGAAAGCTTGACAGTGATGGATTCAGTCCAGGCAGACCACATCAATTCAATCTGTGCACGGACTGAGCCCATCGCTCTACTGCCCTTGTCTGGCAGCCCCACGCCCTTCTGATACTAACCAGGGTGAACCCTCCGTAGCTCCCGAGATCCGTCAAGATCCGGCATATTTCCACAGGGAACACATTTACGTTCATCAAAAATACGAATACGTATTCACGCGAGCGGATGCTCCCTCGAGGATAGTTTTAAATCGACGCGATTCTTACAAATTCTTGCGGGCTCCGTGAGACAGACCAAGAGATGAATTTAATTAATATATTGCCCCTTTTAATTTATAAAACATAAATGGCCACCAAGGCACACTTAGGTTCATTATATTTTACTACTGGAGGCTCTGGTATGTGTTATGCCTTGCAGTGTAATGCAATACAATCCGGGATGTTACAGCGGCGCGATACCAAGCGGATGCTGCTCGCTTAATGGCTCGGAATCCCGAGCTAGCTTCATAACCTCTAACGCGTCGTTTCCAAAATAACTACCGTGCGGTTGCCGTAAATAAATTCTCCCAGAAATATAAAAACACGCACCCCCTTATATATATGTGTGTACGTAATTGGTGATGATGTGATACCGGAGGTGCCGATACGTATACAGCACTTAATCTATATGTAAATGACTTCTGCTTTACGGCCAACCGGTGCCGAATAGCGGAGGAAGGTTGTGGGGGGTTTGGAGAGAGGGGAGCGTCAGGTGCCACGCCTCACGAGCGAATGAAGGGGGAGGCGGTGAGAGCGGCCGGCATTCCGACCCGGCGTTCCGGCCCGTCGTTCCGGCTTTACCCCTCCGCCGTCCGTCCGCCACCCCAGGCGTCGACCCCAGCTCGCGCGCTCTTCGCGCCGCCTCCTCTCCCCGTGTTGATTTTACGGAGCCCCTCTCCCCGATAGGTGACGCTCTCGCCCTCCATTGGCTCCGCCGGAGCGGATACCTCCCACCGCACGCTTCCCCCACCCCCGAGGTTTATGCCCCTTTTTCTTTTTTTTATGCGGCGTGTGCGTCAGACTGCGCAGTCCGCTCGCTCGCTCGCTCCGAGACGGCATCAGCACCATAATAGCGCAGCGCGGCGCCACTGCAAGCCGTTGCATAGCTGTGCGTGCGTGCGCGTACGTGCGCGAGTGAGAGAGAGAGCCACGCGTGTTTACGCGCGTGTGCGTTGCATTTTAAAACGGTCGTACGTTATTTATTTTTTTCCCCCACCCCACCATCCCGCTCACGGCGTCTTGGCAGTCTCGGTCATGGTGCGTCCGTATTTTCGGTGAGCTTTAGGACAATTTGAAAATATCTTTTTTTTTTAAACCGTTCAGGGATTTTTTTTTGTATTTAATTATTTTCGTGTAATAAAAAAGCTTCCCTCCCATCCTCGCCGGTCACCCGGGTTACCTAACCCTTCCCCTCCGCCCTTTTTCGCGGAGGAGGCGAGCCTTCGGCGGGCTAGAGAGAGAGAGAGAGGCCGCGCGCTCCTCCCTCCCTCACTCGCTCCGTTCCTCGCTCGCTCCTCGCACGGCCCGGCGTGACGGTGTGAAGCCCTCGAGCGCCGGAGGCCCGGCTGTCGAATCGCCTCGGGCCGCGTCGGTCGCTGCCGCCCACCGTCGCCATCGCCGGCACTTCGAATGGGCCCGGAATGCTGAACGCTCTGGAGGAAAGCGACGCTCCCGGGATATTACGCAGCGCCGAGCCGCTCCCGCAGCCACCGCGTCCGTCGGCGCGCGCCCGCCCGGAGCCGGACGCTTCACGTCCGCGCTGACGACCGGAGACCCGAGCCAAGATTTCCCAAAGGCCCCCCCGCCCGCATTCGCGCCGCAGCGGAGCGCCAAGCGGTCGAGGTGTTTCTAAAGCTTTCCTCCTGCACGTTTTCTGCGCTCGTTTTTTTACCTCCTCCCGTCCGTCGTTTCTCCTTCGTTTCGTCTCTCGCCCGCTCGCTCCCGGCGCCGGGCGAAGCTCCGTCGCGGCGAGGCGTGGCCCCGCAAGGCACCCGGCTCCGGTCGCTGGGCCCCTCCGTCCGCCCGTCCGTCTCTCCGCCCGATCGCTCGCTCGCCGCCCGACTCAATTATCAGCGATCGCCGCCGCGTTTTAATTCGCCGAGCGAGCGAGCGCGCGCCGCGCCTCCGCCGGGGCCCTGTAAAACCCCTGGCTGGTTTCTGCGGGAGCATGGATGCGGTCTGGCCGGGCCTGAGCCAAGAGCCGCGTTCGTCACGCTCGCCCACTGAGCGCAACGTAACTACGACATAGCGCCGACAACATAACACCGGCGACGTGTTATGCTGACGCCCAGCCTCCGTGTCAATGGAAGAGGATATTGACTGCAGGAAGATCAACGGCACGTTCCTTCGCAACCACAACTATGTCACCGAAGGTAAGGGCTGCCGCCGACGACCGTGGAGAGAGCCGCGGGGACAGGAGAGGGGGAGAGGCGTCGAGATCACGGCTGCGTTGCTTGCTAACGCCCAGGTGTACGTTTAGGTTTAGCAGATTGCGTTAAAATTGTGAAGGGTTCTGTGGGGCGGCGGTAGCACAAAAATAAAGACAAAGAAGCCCCTTATAGCCTTATGAGAATGTAGGGGCAAGTGCTGTTAACGAGCATCCTATGAAGGCCAGCACGGCACACAAGGCGGTGGGTAGGCAGCACCCACGCCCGGCCGCCTTTGACTCCCTAGTGGCGATGTTTCCACGCCGCACCGGGTACTCATTTGAGGCCGAGTGGAAACAACAGCCTACGCACGCACACCTACACAGGGACACCTGCACACGCTCGCCTACACGCCTGCATGCGCACACCTGCACAGACCTTCACAAAGACAAAGATCCCCCGTATAGCCTTAACAGACTGTAGGAGCAAGTGCAGTTAGCGAGCACCTACGAAGGTCGACACGGCACACGAGGGATTGGGTGACTAGCACACTAGGTACTCATTTGAGGCTGAGTCGACCTAGGGGAGGCCCAGGCCCGGTTCAGAGAATCGTCACCGGTGTTGGCCGTGAGCGGGATTCGGACTCGGGTCGCCAGATTTGTAGTCCAGCATAGCGCTAACCACTGGGCCACAGCTTCACATGCACACCTACACACACACGCACACGTGCACAGTGATGACATGTGTAAGCTGCACACACTGTGCCGTAGCGTGTGAGCCGTGTTGTTGCTTACGGAACCGCCTGTCATGCTGCGCTCAAGGTGAATCTAGTGTTGTGTTCTGTCGCAGTCTTTGGCACATAGAATGGATTATATACATTTTTCTGCGTAGTGGATAAGTCTCGTCTGCTGAAACGGACGTTTCGTTTCAATTAATGATTACACCTTCATACGTGCGTGAGTGTGGTACTTAATTTTTGGCAAGCAGTGTCTGGCGGGTTGGCGCCGGCTGACCAATATAGTTGACTCCCCTTCCCCCCCATCTCGTCCAAGACCAGGCGTGGAATTTGTGCACGTTATTACCACTGGGCAGCAGTGAAATGTTGGTTTCCATTCAGCATTACACTTTTCATTAGTTTCCCGCCCAAGATGGATACACCTTCAGTGACGATTGATGTCTGAACGTGTTTTGGACCTTGTCTCGACGGGCTCAGTGTAATATTATCTGGAGGAGTGTGATCAGCCCTGAGATTGCACACATAACTTGCCAGGCAGCTCCCTTCCACCCTCCCCATGTGTTTTGCGGTTCCTTAATAGGTGCTTGCAAGCAGAACGAGTAGTCCCGTCAGATTTAAAGGAGCCTTTATGTGTAAAATACACTGTGCAGATTTGTACAGGTTTCCTCCCACAGTCCAAAGACATTCTGCTGCATAGGTTAATTGGCCTGCGGACTAAATCGCCCCCTGTTGCCTGTGATAAACTGGCGTCCCATCCTGCGTATAGCCCTGCCTTGCGCGCTGTGTCTGCCGAGATAGGCTCCGGCTCACCGCAACCCTGTATAGGATTAAGCGGTTACTGATAATGGCTGGATGGATGGAGATTTGTACAGTGTGTTGGTGAATTCTGCTCGTGTCAGGCCACTAACTAAAACGCAATTGCGACTTGAAGCGCAAACGAAATGACGTGCCGTTAAACACAGCTCGACAGCATCTGTATTGCATTAACGCAGAAAAAAAAACAATTCAATATAATGTCCAACAGTGTAAACGGTCACCTACCCCCCCAATCACAGCCGTTGAACTCACCATCGTGGCGGCGCATCCTAATTGCAGTGGTCCGCTGTGGGCGGTTGTGGAGTGAGGAGGAGGCGTCGCGGCGCCGCGCTGTGATTTTGCGCGCTATCGAAATCGCAACAACAAAAATAACCCCCGCGTCCAAAGGCTGCAATTTTTTACGAAATTAAAGACGGCTTGCCAGCGGCGTTCGAGGACTTGACGAAGTGTGGCATGCCCGCCGGTGGCCGGAGGGTTCTCAGAGGCGCGCCGTCGCTCGGGAAGGCCAGGTGAATGTCACCGCCTCCGCCGGTGTCGGCTGGAAAGCTCGCTGACCTTTCGGTGACCCCGTTTCAACGCCTGGTACCGTCTGTGACACAGCGGCGATTAAACAAAAATAGGCATTTCAAATCCCGGCTCGGGTGCCTTTCTGTGTGGAGTTTGCATGCCCACAGACATGCTGTTGCATAGGTTACTTGGCCTGTGGGAAAAATTGCCCCCGGTGCCCTGTGATGGACTGGCGTTCCATCCTGGGTATAGTCCTGCCTTGCGCCCTGTGTCTGACGGGATAGGCTCCAGCTCAGAGTTGAAAATAAGCGGCGGCCTCTGGAGCATTAGCTCTCTATTGCGACAGAAGACATGATTGCCTCGTGCTTAATACCTTATTGTTGTTGTTACGACCTAACTGCGTTAGGTGTCTGCACCGCTCTACTGTACACCGTTGTCGTGATTGTTATTGCTGGGTGTGTATTGTGCACTTCCCGGCAGGGGGGGCACTTTTGTAGATTCCAACAGACATTAACGGGCAGCAGCATGAAATGAACTGCGTACTTGGTTCATTTTATTTGTTACCGGATTATTGCGTGTGGCCAGTTTCCCGGCTGTTTTACACGGCGAGATACGTGGTGGGTGCTGCGTGGGCACGGGCAGCAAGAAAACAAAGACAAAAACCATAAATTATTGCCGAGAACGCATACTCAGTGGGTATTGGCTGAGCAGAGAGAGTACACTGTCACTCCCTATCAGGCATTCATTAATGACTGTGTGCGGAACGTGAAGCTTACCTTCATCTGAAATGTAACCCCTCCCCATTCACTAGATAGTTACCTTTCGAGTCAGGCTGCAGGATTATCAGGTAAAAATAATAATAATTTAACATTTATAACGCGCACATATTCATTCAATGTCAAAAATATTCATTCAACGAGAGAACGAGTCAGAGGCGCGAGGAAAGCGCAGAGAGGCGAAGGAGGCAGCCGGCGCCATATTGCCACACACTGCTTCCTATATATTATGATGTTATCGGCCAACTAATTAATGAGTGTTTCTTTTAAGTTGTGGGAGGAAACTGGAGAACCCGGAAGAAACCCACGCAGAACAGGGGGAGAACACAAACTCCACACAGAAAGGCGCCCAAGGCAGGAATCGAACCGCCTCGGGCAACACCATTCTTTTTGTGAAGCGCGAATGTTACCACTGCGCCACCCTGCCGCGTATTCAACATTGAGAGGGAATATTAATATGATAATTTTAATAATTTTACATTTATAATGCACTCATATTCACTGTCGAAGGTACTCATTATATAATAATTCCCTCTCGATGCAACATTTGCAACACAAATCAACATTGCAATCATGAGGAGGAAGAAGAGGGGGAGGCAGGCAGGGAGGGAGGGAGGAAGGGAGGTAGGGAGTGAGAGAGTTAAGCAGCTCTAGCCGCTGAACCAGGGCAACCAGCTCGAAGCTTCGACTCCGGTAATCTTCCGGGTAATTCCCGAGCGGTTGCGCAGCGGTTCGCTCACTGCGCCGTGAACCCGGCAAACTTGAGTTGGGTTCCGCGCGACACGGCTGACATCGGCGGCATGTGAAATCTGACCCGGCGAGGTCAGCCCGTGGTAAACTAAATCAAACCCCGGTGACCGACACGGTTTGGGGAGGCCTTACATCCGGCAGTAAATTGACAAACGGCTGTAAATTATTGTCATTCAGTAAAAGCAGAGTAATTAGTTGATTGAAGTGTTCTGCTGTACAGTGGACGCCCGTGCCTCTGCGATAATTCACGTGAGCAGGCCATTGTGTGCCCTGTCATAGAGCCCTGATCTCCCATTCTGTCGACCCAGTGCTGTCTTGCAAGTCACGACCACTTAATCAACAATGCCTATCTTGTACGTGCGGCCTGGTGCGTTACAAAACGTGAGCCGTGTCTCCGCTGTGATGAAACCGAGACGGAACAGCGTTTGCTTACGGCGCTTTGAAGCCACGGGCGGTGGACGCAGTTAACGAATACATAGATGGTTAAGGGGATCGCGCATAAGCTCCGCCGATTAATTATCTTGAGTGGCAGTGGCTGTCCTTTTGCAGATTCCACTTTGCAAATTGCTGTGCTCCGAGAGTGTCTGCTCCCTAATTCACTAACGAGAACGAAATGGGAGTGTTGGCGTATGTTGAAACGCACGGTTGTCTCTTGGCAACCAGTTGGCGGTGCTCGTCGAAAATGCATTTTCAGGGGACGCGTCGCATAAAATCCCACACCCGCAAGTGGAAAAAGCGATCGTGCGTTATACAAACACTCATTCGCGCTAAACAAACTGCAACCATCGGATGCGTCCTTGCAAACTGCTTTTTCGTGGGTTTCCGTATATACATTTTATATATTTTTTTTTCGTTCTCCCCAACGAAATCCATTTATATAACGGAGGCGGCACACAGATTTTGCGCGCCGTACGCTTAAATTATTCACGTTGCCCTGATTTTTCTCCGAACGGAACTGCACGGTTGCCCGGGCATTAATCCCGCGATCACAGCGGCCCGCTGCCGGGATTGAGGCCACCGTGAAACGGCGGGGGGAAGCGTTTTCTGCCGAGGCGGGCATTTCGCGGGCGGAGAAAACGTGACGCCGTAACACACTCGCCGGCTGCCACCGCGCCTCCTGATTTCGCTTGCCGGTCACATCTGCCCGTGTGACGCGGCGACCGCCTGTGTGTGTGTGTGCGCGCTTTGCGGCTGCAAGGATGACCGCGGCCCTCGCTCTGAGTGCGGTAGCCCAGTGGTTAGCGCACTGGGCTACAAACCTGGAGACCCGAGTTCGAACCCCGCTCACGGCCAACACCAGTAACGATTTTCTGACCCGGTCCCTGGGCCTCCCCTCGGTCGACTCGCCCTCAAATGAGTACCTGGTGCGGTGTGTAAACATTGCCGCTAGGGAGACAAAGGCGGCCGGGCGTGGCGCTGGTCACCCACCCCCTCGTGTGCCGTGTCGACTGTCGTAGGCGCTCGCTGACGGCACTTGACCGTACAGTCTGTTAAGGCTACATAGGGGATCTTTGTCTTTCACGAATGTGCGGGTTTTCTAGCGGGCAGCCGAGGTGGGAGTTGCGGGGCTGCACGAGGACCCAGCCAAGGGCTGCCTGCCGCGCAGCAGGGAGGGGACCGTTAATGGACAGAGCTCATTATGCAAATCCAATTAACAAATTTAAATTGGTATATAACAGCGATAATTATTATCGTTGTTTGCCGTCGCTGAGTCTCTGGGCTCATTTTCAGGAGGGGGTTTGCTTTCGGAATGTTTGGCCTGTTCTGATTATTTTTTTTTTCGGGGGATAGGCCCAAACCAGACCAAATTGAGAAAACGCGCGTTTGAGGCTAAAGCGCGAACATTGTACGTTGCGCGCGAAATAGGTTAAACGTCTAACGGCTGCGCTGCATTCCGTTCCTTGTGGTGAATGTCTCGGGCTCCATCACCGCACGGTCCACCAACTCCGTTTCCAAATCGCTGGGTTACGTCCCTGAACGACTACATCTGTATAATTTTGTCTCCCTCCACAAAAAAATAGCAAGTCTCAATGCGATTCAGCGTGCAGCCCTAATGTAACTGAAATGCTTGTGGCTGTTATTCTGCACAATGATTGGAACTTCTCTCTCCAGCTTTCTGTGCTGTCGCCTCTCTTCCCCCGTTCAAGTCGAGGCTTTTACTCCCTTCCCTGTGACCGAATCCCGATCGCATCGACACGCGGCACAGTTCCTGTCCGGCGTCTTGAGACGCGGTCGCATTTAGACGCTATATTACTCCAAAGTATATTGTGTTTTACAGTGCAGACCGGCATTTCAAATTTCCATTTTGCTGCCCCACTAGCGCAGTGCAAGCGCCCACGGTTTTGTGGCGGCATAAACGTTCGTGATTGACGGACGACTCGGCGGAATTTATTACGTTTTTTGAGGAGCAGAATAATTGGGTGAATCAGGTGGAAACGTAGCCGTGGGGAGAGTCCTTGCTCAGGATTGATTAGGCCCGCATGCTGGTGTTAATAATAATAACCCGGGCCTGTGCTCGCTAGTGTGATTGTGTGTGTGTACGTGCGTGGGGAGCGGTGGCTCAGTGGTTAGTGCGGTGAGCTACACACAAATCTGGCGACCCGAGTTCGAATCCCGCTCACGGCCAATACGAGTGACGATTTTCTGAACCGGTCCCGGGTCTCCCCTAGGTCAATGTTTACACATCGCACTAGGTACTCATTTGAGGACGAGTCGACCTAGGGGAGGCCCGGGACCGGTTCAGAAAATTGCCACTAAGGTACTCGGTGGTAATGTTTACACACCGCACTGGTCACTCACCTCCTCGTGTGAAGGTCGACACGGCACACCTCCTCGTGTGCCGTGTCGGCCTTCATAGGTACTCGCTAACGGCACTTACCCTTACAGTCTGTTAAGGCTATACGGGGGATCTTTGTCTTTGTGCGTGCGTGATGCTGTCCGGGAGGTGCTGTGTGTTGCGTCGATGAGGGGCCCAAGACGGGCTGGTCCACACTCGGCCCAAACACCGGGAATGTACGAGCCAAGGGCTCAAGGGCTCACTGGGAAATTCGAGTGTCTTATGAATACAGTCAAACAGGCCAAAGGTCAAGTGTTGTATCTCAGCTGCAGTGGAGGTGAGGCCACTTTCATCTCCATCGGAGGCTGTGACACAGTGGGGATGTTAAATGTAAATAGTATCACGTTGATAATAGTAATTTATAGGCTTTTGGCAATCCACTGATCATGATGATTATGAATTTAAAACGCGCGCAAATTCCACCCCAGGTCATGGACGAGACGCCGATATGGAGGCGTAGCGAGGACACCGCTGGCGCCTCCCCACCAGACACTGGTTTCCTATATATTATGATGTTATCAGCCAATTCAGGAAACCCACACAGAACAGGGGGAGAACACACAAACTCCACATAGAAAGGCGCCCGAGGCAGTAATCGAACCTCCTTGGGCAGGGCTTTCTTTTTTTGAGGTGCAGATGTTTCCACTGCACCACCCCTGCCGCCCAAGTCTGCCAATGCTGGGTCAGTTCATGAAGCTTGTTTGACTGTACTTCACGCTTGTCAGGTTTTGGGAGGACTGGTTCAGATATCACTGGCCACTGATGATAGCCGTGGCAAGGAATTAAACTGAGGTGGCTGGGTTCATAGCACAGTGCGTTAAATATAGTTCGAAATATCTGCTTGTGTGCGCAGGATAACCTTATTGGGGCTCAACACTCAGGAGGTCTCTGCTTCAGATGTTTGTCCAATTGAATTGTAAGGAGAACCCATAGGGCACGCGGAAGACGTGCGTTCATACACAGGCAGAACACACAAACGGCACCAATTAGTTTAAAACGTAACCATCTCCTGCTGTTGCTTCTTAATGCGTCGAATGTGCTTATTTCACGTATCCATCTCTACGTAATCCACTAACCCATAACGCGGGTCGTCATACTGCACTCGATAGATTCTCGCTGGCTCTGCAGCAGAGCCTTGCACAATTTGATACGTGAATATGCATTCCAAACCTACATAGTAATTCGAGTGTACAATAATATGGTGCATTCTGGTTAATTTCCCTGCGTATGTGTTACAGGAACACAAACAATACCTTTAAATATGACGTCAATGCTTAAAATTATAAGTGACTGAGTAGTATATTATTGTAAATGGCGAGTTCGGATCACAACCAAGGTTCAACTCGGTTTGTTGTCCCTGCAGCGTCTGTGAAACTGGCACCAGCTTGTGCGGTGCCTATTATTTCGGTGGCGCGGCAAGTAGCGCTGCCGCCTCACAGCAAGAAGCCCTAGGGTTTTATTCCCTGCTCGGGTATCTTTCTGTGTGGAGTTTGCTTGTTCTCCCCGTTTCTGCGTGGGTTTTTTGCCTGGTACTGCGGTTTTCTCCCACAGTCCAAAGACATGCTGCTTATGTCCACTTGAGGGGGACATGGACTTGCATTTATCACAAGTCTGAGAGGAAGGTACATTCGCCAGCGTGTGAATGTAGCCCTTAGTCTCTGCCAACTTCGCCTTCCAGATTGTTATTTCACAGCGGCCTTTATTTGACTCTGGCAATCGTAGGCCTGTTTATTTTACTGTCACTGAGCCCTGCGTATAAAGTATAATTTTCACTCCTAAATGTTATGAGCTCTCATGCACTGTGTGTGCTCATGTTACTTTGATTGTTAATTCTACAGAGATTTCAACTGTTTATTTCACACCGAAGGAGACAGCATGTTTTGAATGTACTGTATAACATATATTTTATTTATTTGAATAAAATGAAATTGGCAATTGCATGGAAAATCAAACACCCATTTTACTTCCATTTATATGATAAGGCAATTCAGTTTGGTTTAATGCACTTCAAAATCTAAAGTGGAGCATCGCTTGACGGATTTTCTCTTGACTAATAATGAGAATTTTTCTCAATTCGTCACAGATTTCTCTAACAAAATCATCTTCTTTCAACCGAAAGGCTCAATGGTTCTTGATTTTTTTTTGGTTAAAGAAAAGTTTCGACAAAAACTAAACCAAAAAGGCCGCAGCTTTCCGATTGGCTGCTCCGTCGGCCCCCGTTAACGCCGCGTCGCACCATTAACCGTGACGTCTTTAAATATCATGTTGATAATAAAGCGAACACGCGACGTACATTGCCAGGCGCCCATCCGTGTCTCGGCCGCGCGTCCCAAACAGGGTGGTGTGCATGCGTCATTTAGTTGCATGTGTCCTAATCAGCCCGATTGGCGGCATGCATCTCGCTCGTTTGACAGCCCTGTGTGCTTGTTGCCCCGAGGCAGGTGGGTGGGTGTGGGGTGGGGTTGGGTGCCTGGGCTAGCGTGCTGCGTGCGCCGGGCTGGAAGGTAATGGGAGACAACCATCCCGCTCCGCTCTGGGTTTATCGCTTCACTCGCTCGGGAGATCGCCGTGTGGCCCGCGCGCCGTCAGTCTGACCCACGATGACATTTCGCGCGTCGCGGGCGCATGGCTTTGCACTGCCCGTGCGCGCGTACCCGCTGCGGTGTGGGAACACGTCGGGATCTGTGTTTGCGAGGGTCGTTGTTGCTTTATTGAGGGAGCGTTTGGCCGGGGCGCGCTTATGTTTGGTTGTTTTGAGACGTGAGCGGTTTATACGTTGTTTCTTCGCACGCGTCGTAGTTGTGTTTGTGCGCGCTGCGTGTTTCGACGCAGTTTGTGGCTGCTCGGTCGTCCGTTTATCCATGTGTATACACGGATAGTCTGGCTCGTTTTTGCTGCAGGGTAAGATGCGTCCTTTTATCCCTAACCTAGGCGCAGCACATTCAAATGCAATCAGAGACCTTGAAAAAAAGCTTATTAACAACTCTAATTGTTTCCTAACACATCTAGCGGCTCATTTAATGCATTGGTGGGAACAGGTCTAGGCGTGAGTTTAAGATGCAGCTTCATTGCCCATCATGATACTCATTTAATAAAAAAAACCATGTAACATAAGTAAAGAATGCATAATCAGTGCTTCCACCCTCTAGGGATGCAGACCGATGTATAATTGCCAACCCCCCACACCTGAGGCTGTGGGGGGGGGGAGGGCACCGTGGTGATTTTAAACATGCCAATATGCCCTGTCCACCCACAGCCTCCAGGCGAGAGAAGGCTGAATTATGGGTCTATTTCAGTTCATTTGTATTTGGTTCCTGCGAGCAAAAATCAGGATCATGCGGTTTGTTATATGAAGTCACGGTTAATTGAAATTAACTGCCCGCCAACACAAACCGCTTCGTGGATTGTATGTGGAATATAAAATAAATCACTTTACGGCCGTTTGTCAATTCCCTTGCTTAATGAAGGCCCCCCCCCCCACGCTACGTCACTCGTGGCGGTTGTCCGATCGTACTCATGCCCGGGGGCTGGTTGTTCACGTGGTATTTAGAAAACAAAGGATAGAAAAAGCTCAGTTGAGGTAGTATGTTTTCGGGTATATTGTCAACGTATGCGACAAAACACGCTTTTAAGATGTGGCTGTACCAGTGTCATCAATTTTCTATCCTACGCATTGCGGATAAGAGTGAGGTTGAAACCAGTCCAAGAAAATACTACTGGGAAACATTAATCTGAAAGGCCCGTATAACGACAGATTCCCTGTTTTATTTGGAACTCATTAAGCAAACTACTTTCCCTCGTACATTTATTTTTTATTGAAATAATTTACAGAATATGCAAAAAAAACCCTTAATTTTTGGGTCGTAATTTTATTCTTTTTCTAAACGGCTTCATTAATGCAACACCGTCCACAAGGGGCCAATAAAATAAAAACCCGTTCTGCATAGTGAAAGAAGCCAGTTTAATTGCGTTCATGTTATGGATGCCCTTGTAGTCTGGCTAGCATTGCAAATATTTTCAGGCAATATGTGTTTATTGTTGTATTTGTCACTGATGAATATAGTTTGTGTTCCGGATTGAATTTACCACATCGTAGAACGGGATGCGCTATGCTGTTATCAGGACGGTTATTTTAAAAATCCCAGTCTTACCGCTGGTCAAATGAGCACTGGGGTGGTGGTTGCTCTCATTGGTGGCCATAAGCCAGCATAACGACTTTAAGTGAACTGATCTTCCCCAAAGGAAATAAAGTTAAGACGGAGGTTGCATTGCGGTGTGCGTTTTTATCAGACAAAACACTGTTGTAAATAATTATAGAACAAAATACAAATATAGTAAAGAAATATCCGTACTAATAAAGAAATATGAATTCTAATAAGCTAACACTCGCTAATGATGTCTGTGAAGTGTGTGTTTGGTAGTTCGGTGGTGGTGGAAGTTACCGGAAAGAGGTGAGGGCAGATCCACCTACGTCACTCGCTGGCCGTTTTTTGACTCCTGGTTCAGAGGTCTTTATTTCTCTGATGAGTTTGCTCTGTCAGGATAGCAGTGTCGAGCGTTCCTCCTCTCTCCTTCACAATGGTTCACTTTCCTCGTTGGAGGCATCGCACTCGCATATGTCTGTCTTGGAAGCAGGCATGTGCAGATTGTAGATGTTTATTATTACAGCAGACAAATACCCAGTGAGCTTGCAAGCTGTTAACGGGACTCCTGAGTAGGGAGCCTCCCCTCTGGTCATGCCAGATTTGCACGTTCGTCCAGTGAGTGTCGATTTAAAATCAACAGGTGAAGTTCGTACGTTCCCCCTGTTGCTCCCCGGCCTGGCACTAATTGCAACATGACATCAAGGTAACACGTGACTAATCTCAGTGACTGAGGAATCTATATGTCAATCAATAACATGGATCTGTCTGCTTGTGATTTATGTTACCGTGCGGGAGCCGTTGAAAAGCCAAAGCTCTTTTCGAGAAGCGGGGTGGGCGAGGATCTTTGATCAACGACTGTTAAGTCATTTGTATAGTTTGTCCGTGGTTACGTGTGAGTGTGTGTGTGTAGAGTGGTTGGGAGCGGTAATTCAGTGGTTAGCACGCGGGGCTACAAAGCTGGCAACCCAAGTTCAATTCCCCCTCATGGCCACTACCAGCGACGATTTTTAGAACCGGTCCTGGGCCTCCCCCTGGTCGACTCGGCCTCAAATGAGTACCTAGTGCAGTGCCTAAACATCGCCACTCGGGAGACAAAGGCGGCCGGGTGTGGTGCTGGTCACCCACCCCCTCGTGTGCCGTGTTGACCTTCATAGGTGCTCGCTGACAGCGCTTGACCCTACCGTCTATTAAGAATATATGGGGGATATTTTTGTAGAATGAAGACACAGTTACAAAAATCTCAGTTTGATTTCCGTTTACCCTCTTGCGAGCGTAATCACGCTGGCTCTGCCACCCGCTCGTGGGCTGCGCCGCTCGGTACGCAGACACTCGCCCCGGCGTGACATCGCATAGCGGCGGTGACAATGCCGTTGGTGACGGTTCCTGTCACACTGCGTCTTTGTGCCTGCACTGGCGCGCGGTCAAACGGCCCGTCTGTACGTGACGCTAGAGTTTCTGTCGGCCTACAAGTCCTTCAACCTGCGGGGGGAATATAGCTCCGTCGGGGTTCCGTGTTGTTGACTTGAGCTGTAATGATGTGGGTGGCAGGATCCTATCTCGCTCTCAGGTTGCTGTGAATTCGTTACGATGAAAAAAGCCGCGGGCTCGATCGATTCGTCTTTGGTTGGTTTAGTGCGCGCGCACGAACCGCGTTGGAGCTGATTGGGGGTTGGTGGCCAGGGGGTCTCGGAGGATTAGCTCGCGGCTGGATGAATGTTCCGGCCGGTCTTTGTGCCGCTCGTCGTCTTGGGAAAGAAATCGTGCATCTTCTCATTGCAAACTGAAATAGCACAAACATGCGTAATCAATCTCACTTGAGTCTCACTCGGTCAGATCTTGTTGTACCGATTTACACCGTTCGGTTGTTGTAATAATTGTGATGCAATTTATAACGTGCGCAAATCCCGCGCCTGTTCGTGGACGAGACGCAGATACTTGAGACTAGTTAATGCACGAAGATTTTTTTTTATTTTTTGCCCCAATGCTGTAGCAGTAGATAATTGAATATCCACACTACATGATCGGTAAAAGGTTTTGTACCGCATTTTACTTGTTTCTGATAAACGCATTTTAAGTTGTAACCATTCGCTCTTAAAAACTACAACTAGTCCATGTTCAACAGACACGGTGACAACTTGCAGTCGTCGGGTTTGATATTTGGGCCACAATTCTGACACCTTATGACGTACCCCTCAAGCACAATGGTTTTTAATATCCAGCTCACAGTGGGCAGCCCCTGATAACACCGTGGCCCAAAATTCACCGGGCGGCGGCTAAAATTAAACGGTGAACTGACTCGCAATCTGCCTCTTTGGTGACTTACGTAACCACCAAGACACCGCTGCAGGCACAGCCATTGAAATATAAATAAATACACCGAAGCATTCCGTTGATGCGCAAATTTACCAGAGCTACTACAGGTGGATAATTTAATTAGCGTTAAATGGCAGAGCAGGTTCGGTTTCTAAATTCTGCCTGCATAATTTGGTGTGTGTTTGTTTACCTCTGACCTGGATTACGCTGACCTGCCGACCCCACTGGCGAATCTCCCCATGCTGCCGTGCTAAGCAGTGCTGTCTGCTCCTCGGGGAAGCCGTAATGGATTCTCGAGACCGGGTTGTGCACTTCGAATTCGATTAGATTCTTCGAAGCGTGATGGTTATATGACAGTTGTTTCCCCATCGCAATTAGTTCTTCTTTAGTTGCAGACAGCCCTTCGACATTTATAGATATAATAGTCAGTGCTGGCCTTAAAGGCGGCGGGCATTGGCCTCTCTTCTTGCTCCAGACCGAGGGGCTTCTGGCATGACTCTTTCAGGAGGGCCCTGCCAGTGTTTTGCAGCTGAAGTCGAATTGGGACTCGTACTGTACACGTAAGACACGCATGATGGGACTGTGACACGCTTATAAGACGCAGAATAACATAGAGGTGTTTGACTTGGCTCTGTGTGGGGTTTTCCCAGCCCTCTGGGCTCATACCGCACCATAACATTCACGAAATGGGTCAAGCATCCCATGAAAGAAAAAGAGTTCTGCAGACTCAGGGCCCTTCTGGGTAAGTAAAGTCCACTCAATGCTGACTCCTGAGAGCGTTAAACGTGCTGCGCTTGAACCAGTAGCTAAAAGGCAGTGGGCATGAACCCATGCGCTTGGCAAACCTGATTAGTGTGTACATAAGGAGCTTCACAAGTTCAGTGATTTTCGTTGTGTACATCCTTCAATCGTAAGGCTCACTAACGGGAAACGTGTGAACAACTAACGGTGATAGCGCCACATGGCAGACGCACCGGAAAACAGCGGTTGCGTGGAGAAGCTGTTCCCCGGTTTTAATCGTTCCGTAATTGACGCATCTGGCCAGCCAGGCACAAGGGTGATGCAATCTTCAAGGCATCCTTTTTTATCGTAGAACTATCGCTTAATTTATAACAACCGAGTATTTTGACACGATAGTGAAATCGATGCCGTCGCTGAGCTAATCAAAAACATGCACACGCTGCTGCCCACGCTGCTGCCCACTCGAGATCAGTTGTTGTCTTAAACGCTTGCCTGGTGGCGAACGACGGCTTTTGCTGAGGGCTATCTTTAAATTACTAAGCGCGCACGGATTAACTATTGATACAATTTCCTGAATGCACGCTGCTCTTCACACAAAATAAATCATGCATGCACTTGTGGGCGCTCGAGACGCAAGCCTTGTGTGTTTGCCAGCGTAAGCGGAAATGCAGGTTTGTGCTGGGAAGGGCACTTAGTCTGCCGTTCAGGCAAGGTTGGTCGGATAGTCTCTGGGATCAGGGGTCATACGGTTTTGAATCTGCCCGCAGCCATCTGGTACGACAGATAGATAGATGATGTTTATCGTTACAGCAGAAAAATACTCAGTGAGCTCACAAGCCAGCTCGTCCGTTTCACCGCTCCCCCCTTCCAATTTACATTTTCAGAATCATCTTTTGCACAGAGCAAACTTTAAACCTACCGTGTTACAGCTTACACTAATTTCTCACAACAATGCGAAGAAGGGGTGACACAAATAATGGGCTGTTTACCCTGAGGCGACCTGTGCTCCTGGTGTAAATCCTGTCCCTTTACGTCGTCATCTCGAGCGCTCCGCTCGCCGCCACGGGGTTTATCCGGACCGTGCTTTGCTCAGCGACTTTTCTGGCAGCATAAGTTGCCCGACGTAATTCTGCAGATGCCCACACTTATTTTTTGCCTGCAGCGTCAGACCTTGTGGTTCTCTTCTGACAGCAAGCCATTATTATTAATGATGCACATCACGGCAAATGCAATTAAAATGTTTGCGCGAGCACGTTAATAGACCGAATATAAGCCTACATTTTAATAACATTTTGTGTTTAATTTATTGTAGCATTTAAACAAATCCTTTCATTGTTATTGACCGCTAATGAACACGCATTGGATTTTTGAGATTTTTGCGATTGTGGTTTCACTTTGGGGGCTTAATGCGTACGCTTGACTCATTTGGACGTGGCTTGCAGGCACAGCCTCACCATAGGTGCTCAGATGTCTGGTTACGTAGGAGTAAATCCGGTGTGGTAAATGAGACGTGTGAATTGGGACGGCATGCTGGCGCAGTGAGTAGCGCTGCCGCCTCACAGCATGAATGCCCTGGGTTCGATTTCTGGCTCGAGTGCCTCTCGTGTAAATTTGCATGCTCTCCCCGTGTCCTCGTGGGTTTTTGCTGTGTACTCTGGTTTCCTGCCACATTCCAACGACATGCTGCCTCTGTTAATTGTCCTGACTAAATTTCCCCCAGTGCCCTGCGATGGACTGGCATCCCATCCTGGGTACAGTAATCTCCTGTATTATCTGACTCAATTGCTACGAAGCAATTGAGACAGATAATACAACGTTTATAGATTATAATTTGATATTCCATTTATCTGTGTCTGATAATATGATGCATTGTTCACACTGAGCTCGTATAAGCCCAAAGTTTAAGATCAATTTGGCTCCCATTTACCATTTAAATCCCATTTGCACCATCAGCAATTAGGATGTTTCCACCGCAGAGCTGAGCTTTGCGTACAATAACCTGGCATTGGTACGCTAGGCCTTGACCTGACTTCCCATAAAGGCATTTCGTACACAACCGCGAGACTCTGCTATCTTCAGGCAGGGATATGAGTTATTTAGACGTGCTGCTGGTCTGTTAGCTACAAAAGAGCTGCACCCAAATTGGTTGGTGAAAAACATTTCGTGATGCCGTCATTGGCGACTGGGCTGAGGATCGCGAACCGAGAACAGCCGAGAGCATTGTGTTTACGCGCGCGGAACCCGGCACGTCAGCAGTCTTGGCTCTCGGTTGCTAACCCCTCACAAGGCCCCGTCAGCCTCTCCTGAAACACTTGTCGGAAGCTGCAGTGTGGCCCTTTACTTGGCTCCAGGTCTGAACGAGCAGCAGGCCGCAGCCCACGGTAGGGTGACTCGCATTGCCGCCGTTGCAACCAATCGGACACGCCAGGTTTAATTAAATAGCCGTGCTGCTGTCACAATGTGTCGAATGAAAGGGCCTGTTGTATGTGAGCGATGGGTTCCCATCGATGGTTTGTGGGTCTCGTTAGAACGCCGGTGGATGGCTCCTAAATGCCTCCTTGGGCCGCCAGCGGCAAGTGTAGGAATCCGGGACAAGTGGCTCGTTAGTTTGCTCACGTTTGTTAGTTCGGAGTTGAACTGAAATGCCTGAGAGTGGGCTCTGAAACCAAGCGGTTTCCATTTGATTTAGTCGTACTCTCTATTATGCGTACTCTTATTGAGCTTGCTGCATAGGCACTTATTGTTTGGTAGGTCATAATGCAGGCCTTCATAACCAAGAAACAAGCTTCTGTTGCAAGGATGCAAAATACTAAACACGTACTGCGCACACACACACACACACTACATAACGGATAAGAGGATATTTTTCTGGGTCGCTTAAAGGGAAATCATATTTTAGACAATGTTAAATTTCCAAAGTCACAAACGGATAGATTTTTTCCCCAGGCAGCACCCAATCCGATTCCTAACAAGACTGAGATCTGTTTCCGCACGCTATTCCTGCGTGCGTACGAATTAACCATTGCTACTGTTTGTAAATTAAAGTGCTCAATTTAGGAGCCCACGTTCCATTATCTTCCAGCGCACGAATCTCATACGTAGTTGCACATACGCACTCTATTGTACGGCTAATTGGTAAGACGTGCGCGTCGTAATAAGCTACTGCGACGCAGTAATTGCTTTTAAATAGCCGCCTTTTGAGAACGTAAATCGCGCAGTGCCGCACCCAGGATTTCGGAGACCCCGTCCTCCCCCACTGGTCGGGCTTTTGCGTGCGTCTCTCTGTATGAGCCGCGCGCCCATTCATGAAATGTGACGGCATCATTATCGCGTCCCGTTAAAAACAAACCAAAGATGAAATATGCACGAGCCGCCAAACTGATGGATACGGAGGTGTGTTCGCGCGCACGTCGCCCGTCTCTGGGCCGCTTGTGTGCGCGCGCGCGTGTGTGTGTGTGCAAGCGCCTGTCGTGCGGCATGTTGGTGGCGAGCGGCAGTTTAACGGTTAGCGCTGTGTTACAAACCCGGCAACCCGAATTCGGTTCCTGCTCATGCCCAACACCAGTAAAGATTCCCGTTTACCAGCGGCTGGTAGCCTCAGCTGGAGTCTGTTGCTGAGGAAAGGGATGTCTGGTCCACTCTCCTTGGACTGCTGTCACCGCGACCCTCACCAGGACAAGCGGTTTAGAAAATGGATGGATGGTAGCCTCAGCCTCATATGAGTATGTGTGTAAACGTAACCACTGGGGACTCGTAGGCGGCTGGCCATGGTGCTGGCCACCCGCCCCCTCGTGTGACCTGTCAGCCTTCGTACATGCCACTCATTAACGGCACTTGACCAGGCGCGTCGCAGCCGCGGGTGTTGCGACACCCGCACTTTCACAGAAACATGATTATATCCCCCCCCCCCCCACTATTTCCTGCAACACCAGCTGCTGCGACGTGCCTGCACTTGACCTTACAGTCTGTTCAGCCTATACGGGCGATCTTTGTCTTTGCGTCACGCAGTACATTAGAAGCCCACTACGACTGCCCACACCCGCCCCGCGGCACCGCTTAAATAATTCATGCGATGCATTGCCGCCGCTGCCGCGTATTAAAATGCTAATTTAGCAGGTAACTGACGCGTCGATCTTGAAAAGGAAAACATTAGCTCGGGGAGAGAGGTCTCCCGCGATCTGCGCCGCGGTGGAGAACCGCTGTGGACGCGCGATGCGCCGGCCATCCCGCCGCGTCGCCTGCCGCCCTGGGGCACTCGCGATGGCCGGCTGCTACGTTCGATCCCGCGCGCGAGATTAGTTTGACCCGGCGGAGGTTCGGGGCTGTATTGATTCCCCGGTGCGCCGGCGTGTGTATGTTTTGCGTATTGAGGAGCGCGCGGCCCCCTGATGAATGTTATATTGCCGTCAATTTGCGTACTGTACGGGTGAACCTGCCCGAGGTGCGGAGAATTAACGTAGTTTTACAGGGGTCGTAGTTTAAGGGGGCGGCGCTGTGCCGTAGCGGGTAGCGCTGCTGCCTCACAGCGGGAAGATCCACGGATCGATTACTGGTCCGGGGCCTTCTTTACGTGTAGAGTTTGCATGTTTTCCCCACGTATGTGTGCGTTTTCGCGTGTGTACTCCGGTTTCCTCCCACGTCCAAAGATATGTCACTGCCCAGGTTAATTGGCCTGCTGACTAAATTGCTCCCGGTGCCCTATGATGGGCTGGCGTCCTATCCTCGTTATAGCCCTGCCTTGCGCCCTGTGACTGCTGAGACAGGCTGTGGTCCCCCACAGCTTTTTGCAGAATGAAACAGGGACTGACGATGATGAGTAAAACAACAACAAATCTTGGGAATTCACTTGCGGCGCAAAACATCAAACAGGCCCAGTTTAAAACATATCCCCGCCATTAGCGTCTTCCGTGAGCGAGAATGTTATTCGGCGGCACGTAACCCCGTAACCGGCTTTAATTTTCTCCGCCCTCTCCGACTATCGGTCAATGTCTGCCGGGGCCGTGCTTCCCCCCCCCCCCCCAATACGGCGAGGCTTGATTAGAGTGACCTTTAGCCGCTACAGGTCCACGCGGGGCCTACCGTTGCCAGGGGAATGGCTCCGACCGACGCCGAGACGCGCGCCCGCCGCATTTGGCCGACGCCTCGGCAGCACGCGCGGCGTCCTCTGGGTAGAACGCGCGCCGGTAGCCACTGCCGTCGCCGCCGAAGCAAATGACGACGCGGTTAGATCTCCCCCGCCATCCCTGTCCGCACCTTGTCTGCGCGGGTCGCGCTGTGTGGACGCTCCGAAATAATAATGACTCGCACGCGGATGTAATTTTTTGCCCTCGGTTAATTTGCGCGTGAACGTCGGTGCTTTTATAAGGAACGTGAGTCATTCTGTGACTTGATTTGTACATTTTTCCTTATGACGGCAGAGTTGTGTGTGTGTGTGTCCTCCCCCCCTTCGTGTGTCCTCCCCTTAGGTGCCATTTATCATGTCAGCAATGCTGAATTAAGATCATAATCCATTCTAAAGTAAATCTTGCTTCAAGTAGTTAATCATTTCGAATAAATAAATCCGCTGTAGTTTTATTACCACTTTCTAAAACATTCATATTCACGTTCGTCAATCGGTGGTTCGTTATAAATCCTGACATTTGCTGGGGACATTGGCGACGGTGAATGGAGCACAAACAATGTGTTCTGTTTACCTGTTATTTCAGACCACTGTGATTCCTTTTGTAAATCAGTTATGCAGCTTGTAGGATACACTCACTACAGAGGCAATGGAAGCAGGGCTGGCTGGAATCGGCTGACATCTGTGTGGACGTGCTTTTTTACAGTCAACACATTAACAGAACTTCAAAAACGATATGCTCATTCACTACCTACAGTGTTGTCACGGGCTCTTTGAGGCCTGGCTTTTTTGCTAACTAGTACAAATGGTGAAATTGCCATCTTCCCTTCACCGTCTCACTGGGTATTTTTCAGCTGTAATACTAATACACATCTTGTCATATTTGACTTCTGTATACCAGTAACAAACAGGTGGCAGCGGTTGGCATGCTGTACTGTAATCCTTGTATCCCGAGGTTGAATCCCAGCCATAGCCCCAATTTGTGATTTATGCGAACACGTCCTGGGCCCAATCTTCACCAACTCT
Organism: Geotria australis; assembly: GCA_036362915.1. Taxonomy (NCBI): domain Eukaryota; kingdom Metazoa; phylum Chordata; class Hyperoartia; order Petromyzontiformes; family Geotriidae; genus Geotria; species Geotria australis. The sequence continues at coordinate 6,974,547 of JAZEWU010000012.1, forward strand.
CACTGACCAACGTTTTGAATTAGGATCAAACAATTCTCACGAGTAATACAACAGAATATTTGTCAAAGGGCCGACAGTTGTTATTTGTATTCTTTGACCTGAAATGCCATTTGGCACAGCCACTGCCACGATGCAGACAACACAAGTTCATTTGTGGAATGACAGAACCAATTTCACAGCTCTTTGTGCGGTATTATTCAAAGGTCTGGCTCACAAAACCGTTAAATTGAGCTCGGTTTGGAATTGCAGATGAATAAGTAACTCGCCGTGTGACCGCCTGCCAGCACAAAACCAGCGATCGACAATTGATGATGATTTGTTTGCGATGACTGCTATCAGACCGTCAAGCTCAGCAAGCGTGAGAACTTGGTTTCATCTCTCGCTGTGTCTAAGATGTGAATCTGGGATTTAATCTGTGATTTAGTAGTAGTATTTCATAACTTTGACTTGGCTTGGAATTACCAGATCGGAGAGGTAAGTGTGGTGTATGCAGGCACACGGAGTTTCTTGCTCAGGTTGGGGACCCTGAGTTGCCTGTGCTGCCGGCACACAGCCCTGTTGCGAGTATACCCAGTTGGCGGCAGGGTGGCGCAGCGATAACATCTGCGCCTCACAGAAATAAAGTCCTGCCTGACGGCAGTTTGATTCCTGCCTCGGGCGACTTTCTGTGCGGAGTTTGTGTGTTCTCCAACTGTTCTGCCTGTGTTTCCTCCGGGTTCTTCTGTTTCCTCCCACAATAAAAAAAAAACGTTAGTTATTTGGCCGATAACATCCTAATATAAAGGAAGCAGTGTGTGGCAATATGGCGCCGGCAAACCGCCTGGCTGCCTCCTCCTCCGCCTCTCTGCGCTTTCCTCGCGCCTCCGAGTCCTTCTCTCGTCGAATGAATATCTTCGACATTGAATAAAATATTTGCGCATCATAAATGTAGCATTATTATTATTACATAGGCATCGGCGATCCCCTCCTTCCCCCGTCCCGTCGACGCCTCCTTCTTCGGCCCCACACTGGCGCGCATGATTCTCGTTATCTTTGAAGCCGCTGGGGTGGATTAGCAAGTCTAAGTATTA
>JAZEWU010000012.1:6985087-7004312 GCA_036362915.1 Geotria australis
GAAACCGGAGGTGTCCGGCGAAAGCCCCACGCGGACACCGGGAGAACATGCAAACTCCACACATAAAGGCCCCCGAGCCGAGATTCGAACCCGGGACCTTCTTGCTGTGAGGCGGAAGCGCTTCCCACTACACCACCGTGCCGCCCCGCATAATAATAATAATTTTACATTTCTAACGCGCACATATTCATTCAATGTCGAAAGTATTCACTCGGCGAGAGAAAGACTCAGAGGTGCGAGGAAAGCACAGAGAGGCGGAGGAAGCAGCCAGGCGGTTTGCCGGCGCCATATTGCCACTAGACACTGCTTCCTATATATTATGATGTTATCGGCCAACTAATTAAACGTGGCAGAGCTATGGTTAGGTTCAGCGGTAGGGTTCACAGTTGAAGATTTTAAAACATCCATAACGATTGTTTAAGAAATGATCCCTGAAAGAAAGCAACAAATTGTACACGTATAGAACCGTTGGAAAACGCTAACCACGCAGAAACGCTCTTTTGCTCTGTGCCTACACTCTTGTTGAATCGTTAACTAACCCCCCACCACCCCCCTCACCCCCGATTTGTGGGAGCCTCGTTGCCTTTGCTCTGGTGATGAATAGCCATTGGGGCAGAGAGATAAGCAGCCTGACCCTAATTGAATACTAAACAGCCTCGTCCTTGTGTATTGGGAAGAGGCTGGCTGGGTGGCCGCGTCCGTGGGAGGCTGTCGGTCCATCGCCTCGTGCTATTGATTTAGAAAGAGAAGTGTACACACCGAGTGCTGCGGCGGAGAAATGGAGTCTAAGCCAGTGTTCTGCTGCATTTGTCATCATCGCGGGAGAGATAGATAGATAGACGTTTATTATGCAGCAGAAAATACCCAGTGAGCTTTTTGCAAGCTCTGCATGCGGAACGCTTCCGAAACCCGCACCTCACTTGAGTGATGGGTGTGCCGATATGCACATCCCTAAGGTGTAGAGTCGAGGCGAGTGAAGGTACACACACATAGCAGCAGCCTCTGCATTTGGCATTTATTTGGTGTGCTGGGGAAGTGAGTCATCCGTGAGTGAAGGTTTAGAGTGGTGTCAGTATACGCCGGCCAAAACAACTTTCTGGCTTGCGCTTGTGCCTTGTTTTAATGATGCCCGGGAGCAATGTTCTTTTGTAGCGGTTATGCGCTACAATGAGAACTGTTGAGGTTTGGGGTGGCCGCGCGGTTTAGTGGGCTGACATCTGCACCACTGAGCTGGGTGCCACCCGTGATTCAACCAAGTTCTTCTCTCCTGCAGTGGCTGCCAAGTATGATCAGTCACACCCGGTGCCCCTGAACATTTCATTAGGACAAACTTAATTTTCTAATTAATTGGTCTAACCCAACTACAAAGGCCTTAATTGGGTGATGGCCACATGGCTATACCTGGCTTTCAGAAGACGGAAAACTGAGCGCTTTGTTGTGGCCTGGTAAGGCAGGGCCCATTGGGGAGATCATCAGAAGCCTTTCCGCAGTGTTGCCATGATCACCCTCTGGGATCGTTTGCTGTGAAGATGGCGCGGTGCGGCTAGAAAGGGCGCTCCAGATAGAACACCTTTCCTTCACGATGTGTTTGACAGCCGTGGTCGGAAGCGTAATTAATAACGGGAGAGAATAAATCCATAATACGTGCCGTTGTGGGCAGTGGCCCGTCTGCATAGCACGTGGCCTCATCGCAGCTATCTGCTGTTTAGACGGGCCAAGAAGAGCTGTTGCCCAAAGCATCACTTATCGTGTGTATTTTCTTCTATTGAAGGCAGCGTTATTGATGTTTATGTTGGGCCTTTGTTATTGTGCTCGCGCACCATTGCCGACACAGTTGAGATTCTTATAGATGCAAAATGTAGTATTTTTCTTGACGCTAACAATGGAGTAAGAGACAATTGTGTTGTTGTTCAGAATACGGTGTTAACGCCGCTCGGCTCCCTTTACAGCTATTGTGTTCGGCTGTTTAAGCGACGGCACTGGCCGTACAAATCGATAGCCGCCGGTCTCGAATCGTACCGGCGAGCGACGAGGAGGAAGGCATCATTTCAGCTGACAGCTCTGCACTGGGAATTCATTAGAGAGCGAAGGCGAGCCGACGGGACTAAAGCGGAAGCCATAAAATGTGTCTTGACTCTTTAAAGCCTTTCTCTGCGAGCTGCGAGCCACGTCTCGCATCGTCCGAATGAGGCAACGTCCGCTCTCTGCTCCAGTTTTCCTGCAGTGCCACCGACTCCCAGTCCCGACGGGAGCGGTCTTCTAGATAGATGATGCCAGCCACCCCCGCGAGCTGAGAGTGCGCAACTGGATTTTAAAAGCCATCGGTGTACGGCTGTTAACCGTAATTCGGCACCGTAATGAGTTGTCGCGTTTAATTCTACGGCTGCGAGCAAGATGCGTTATCAGGGCCGTTATAGCGTGCGTTAGCCCACGACTATAAAATTCAGCAGCTGCAGTTGGTGGATCGTGTAAGGGATAGATCCGTGACCTGTGTGAGACACCCACCTACTGGTCAATAAGATGCCTGTAGGAGGGCAGTGTGGGCAGTAGGTTTTGTTGACCTCTGATTTTAATAATTCTCTGGGTGCGTTGCACCCGTTGATTCGGAGGCGCGGAGCCTGGCTCAGTCGGTTTGTTGTGAGTCGGTGAAGAGGTGACTTTTTGAAACGTTTTTTCAAGGTTGTGGGGGATTGTGTTCGGCGTAATGGATGTGGAAAATACAAAACAATGAAGGTGGTTGGTCTCGGCCTAACAACCGCGATGTCTCGGGCCCCGGCGTCGCGATTGCCAAGGGAAACGAGAGAGTCGTCTGGACTCCATACTGCTAGCGAGGTCAATAACCTAATCTCGCTCTCGGCCGTCATCTCCCATTACGCCTCGCAAATCCCGATACCGCCCGGGAGCCGTCTCATTAGCGCGGCGCGTGGGCGCTTCCCGACAGCCGCTTCTCCGGTGGCCGCCGCCTTTGCGGCGTCGATAAGCGGGTCGTCACTCCGAGCGTCACGCGGGACAGCGAGCCGGCGCCGTGACCACGTGACGGTCCATCGCGGCGAGTCTCTTGCAGGTCGCACCTGAGGTTATGTTTGTTTGGTTCGTTCCTTGTCAGTCCCGGCTCGATCCTGTAGAGGCTCACGCTGAGCCGACGCCTATCCCGGCGGATGCAAGGCAAGGCAATTTAGTCAGCGGGCCTATTAACCTAGGCAGCAGCATGTCTTTGCACTGTGGGAGGAAACCAGAGTACACACCCGAAAACTCACGCGGACAATGGGAGAACATGCACGTTTGCACAGAAAGGCACCCGAGCTGGGAATGGAACCTGGGAGCCTTCTTGCTGTGAGGCAGCAGCACCACTCACTGCACCACCGTGCCACCCTGTAGACATACATTTGGTGCGAAATAAAACAAATCGGTGCAAATCAAAGACTAACCCGTGCAAGAAATGTTACCGCTGTGCATTATAACAAACGGGCTCACTGATTGAAATTGATTTGTCGGCTCGCACTCTGTGCATCCAACGGTTTGTAATTATATGCTCCGGGTTGCCGTGTAATTTGTTCACGCGAGCTCGGAAGCCGCTAGAGATGCTGCATTCACCACCAAATAATTCATTCTTTCTTTGAATCAAGAATCCGAATAAATAACAATGGCGTCTCGTAACTGTGATCGTCCCCAGCCGTTTGCACGTCACCGCACATGCCCAAGCTGCCGGTAGGCCATCATCCGTGGAAAGCCTCAGAAGCCACTACTTAGTGCCTTGTGGTTTTGTTTATTTCGTTGTACAGCGCTTTGTGACCCTCGGGTGAAAGGCGCTCTATCTTCTTCTTTGCGATTCTTCGAAGCGCGATGTTAAATTACAGTTCTATACAATGCTATTATTGTTATTAACGAAATTGGCATTTAGGGAGCCTCACTGGGTGCGAATCTGAGTAGAGGACCCACTGTGCACGATGCTCTATCTTCACGGTTTAAGCGAGACACTTTTTTGCCGATTATACCCCAGTTGCCTTAATGCCGTTTACACACTGCAAAACCTTTCTTGGAGCGGGTCCACAAATCACATTTTGAAACAACTTAGAAGGCACATCGCGGGAACCTTTATTGGATATCACTCGGGGGGGATAATCTTCCATAACCGCTGGACCGTGCTTTTTGTCTGCGTAGACGAGTGTTTCAGCCGGCTAAGTGCTCAAAGATGAGGCGTGCCAAATAAAATTCGAACCAACATTTGTCCTTAACTGCACATTCCTTGGTGACACATCTGAAAAAGTAAGAACGTTGAGTCTTTGTGGTGAGGGCCAACGATTTGTCGTTGGCTTGAGACTCGGATACGTCCCAAGCAAACCCAGTGACCGCACAGTAAAAATGTTCCAAAATTGTGTCGAACTATTGCTTCTGCAGATTTCTGCTCATTTCTTTTATAGGCTTAAAATACTCTCATCGCTTTGATTTAGTGGGATCCCTTCATGTCACCCTAAGCCTCCCCTGCTGCCCCCTCATCCATCTGCTCCTCCTGGAAGCTCTTTTACCCCTCTGTATGCTGCCCCCCCCAACTCTTCATCCTTCCTGAAATTCGTTTAATATTCCTTTGCCCATATCTCTGTTGTTCTGCTTGGGAGTCTATCCTGTGCCCACTGGTGGAGTTGTTAAATAGCCGAATCTTTCATGTCGGCTTCAAATGGAGAGTGGGGGGGAATTACAATAACAGGGGAACTGCAGACGATTATTAAGGTGGGCAGTAAATATATCTGCATCACGTATAATTTAGGTGTAATAAGTGCACATAGCTTCTAAATATAACATACGGACATGTCAGTGCTCTTGAAAATTAATAACTGTTTGTAAAGTACTTCGTGCAGTTAACTGTCCTCATTAATCAAGGTGTCTAACTCCATGAGATTCACCATCAATTATTCATTAAAGATCTCCCACAAAACTTAGTTGCGGGTAATTGTTCCAGCGCACGCTTTAGACTCTTAAGTTGACGTTACGAAATTGTAACCGCAAAAGTTACACCGCCGCAAGCAATAGCGACAAGTGACATATCTGGTGTCTGGGCTCGTGGATCTGGGTGGCCTTGCTGAGTGGCCGCAGTAGGGCCCTCACTCCGCGCCGGACACCCTTGTGGATAAATGGCGCCCTCTCCGTCTCGAGTCGTGCTAATGGGCCGTCTTCACCGCCGTTAGGAGACGGCACTTCATAATAAAAGTAATAATTTTACATTTACAATAATAATAATAGCGTTTTATATAAAGCGCACATATTCCGGTGCGGATTGCCGCCGCGATCGCGTGATGCACCGCACCTTTGTGACCTCTGGGTGAAAGGTGATCTAACAATGTGAAGTATTTGTTGGGGTTTTTAATTTTATTGAGTCACTCGTTGTGAGGAGTTATCGTCTACAGTGTTTAACACCCGGTTTGCTGGTTTGTTTTTTCTTAAAATGTTTGGTCCGGTGCTTTGCGACCTTTGGGTGAAAGCAGTTTTATAAATTTATAATATTATTATTATTTATAAGTGCTAACTGCCTCAGCTGCAAGAGGCCAAATTAAGTGAAAAGCTACTTTTAATTGTTTGTTCCTGTGTGGTCAACGTTGAATAGACTGAAACTGTCCCCATGCTATACTTGGAAATGTTATCAAACCAAGGATTTAACCGTGGATAGAAATAAAGGGTAGTGGTGGTTACTACAATTGCCAAGCCAGGTGTACCTAGAGGCCACGTGAATAGGATATAATTGGTTCCGACACAGGCATTTATTTACCTTTTTTGGCACAGTTTGATGTTGGGACATTTACAGACCATGTACGATGGGGCACACCTGGCGTCATGTGGGATTTTGTCCCTGTGGTGTGTGCTGCACACTTGTAGCCCGTGCTAATGGACATTTAGCCGTGGCCTCCACACTTTCCATCTTAATGGGGATTTTCCTGGGACGGAGTGGGCTTTGGCGTTAACTTTCGACCATGAGTAAATGGCCAGGGATTGTGGGATCCAAAATGCAATCACACAGTGCTGGCTAGCGGTCTTGTACTGCCAAGATAGCTTTTTATAGCCAGGGTCATGATAATATTTCGATGCAGGTTAACGGCAAAAATATAATATTAGATCTTGGCGATGTTTAACTTTAAGGTGTTATATTTTTTTTCAGTCTTATGTAGCACACACGTAACTTTGTTATTATTATTACTACATATTATCTTTGTAATGAAGTAGGTTTCCATAGCTCAATGTGTGAGAATTGCTGTCCATAGCTGTTATTTCGGGATAGCTGAGTCGAGACGGCCAGAACAGCGTGGGGAGCGATTCACACATTATCTTTGCCAATCTCTTTTCCGGAATTTGAACATCTAATTCATTTTAACTGCAGCAATCATAAGCATCATCATCCTCATGGTTATGGGTGGGGTGTAAAGTATTGAAGAAGCTTTGGCAGAGTCTCACAGCTTACCAGCTAGAGGCACGGCTTACCAGCCAGCAGCACAGCTGTTTGCATTCCCCCCCTGCTCTGGCTCAGATATTAAACCCGCGGTGAGTAGATGAGTTGGGTGGCCAGGGGGGGGAGAGGTAATAAACATAATTTACACGTTTTAAAGCGCATTTCACACTAAGGTTGTACAGTGCTGTATAAACCCGAAACGGGGTAAATATATAAGTAAACGATTGGCGCGCAGGCTGATAAACACCGCAGACGGTAAAATCCTATAACTAGCGATGAAATGAAACAATTACGTAAGAAAGTCCGTGCGCTTTTAGGAACAGGTGTGAGTCTTGAGGCAACATTCGAGCGAGCCGGCGGAGCTGAGCGAAGCCGAGCAGCGGGTGGGAGCGCGGCGGGAGAGGTGCTGAGGAGATTCAGTGGGAGGAGGGCGGCGCGAGCAGGCTGGGCGCGCCGGGTCGCGATTTAAATTCCCGTCACTTAATCGTCGGAGCGCGGGGACACGGGGTGTGCTGCTTGCGCGCGCAGTTCTGCCGCGGCATCGCCGGCACGAGGGCGCGGGCGGCACTAGCAGCGCCACGTCACCCGACACTCTGCCTCTGTTTGTCGCGCGCCCGATTGGTTTTGACCTTCTTTTAATAATAATTAGAATTTTAAATTTACAACGCGCACATATTCATTCACCGTCGAAGGTACTCATTCGACGAGAGAACTGACTCGGGAGGAGGGAGGAAAGCGCAAAGAGGCGGAGGAGGCAGCCAGGCGGTTTTGCCGGCGCCATGTTGCCACACGCTGCTTCCTATATATTAGGATGTTATCGGTCAATTCGTTAATGAGTATATTTTTAAGTTGTGGGAGGAAACCGGAGAGCCCGGAGAAAACCCACGCAGAACAGGGAGACAGAACACCGAAACTCCACACAGAAAGGCGCCCAAGGCGGGAATCGAACCTGCTCGGGCAAGACCATTCTTTCTGTGAGGCGCAGATGTTACCACTACACAGACACCCTGCCCTCTCGCGTCTCTTCGCGCTGCGGCACCGCTCCCCGGTAAACGGGCAAACCGCCCAGAAGCGGGCCGCCTCGTTTTACCGAACGCCGTTTGCGAGTTATCCCCCGCGCTCAAAATTACGCGGTCCGTTTTACGTGAGAAGCACGTTTTGGAAAATGTGGGGGTAGTTGAGACGCAAAAGCGTAAGCTTATTTTGAATGCGGTGTTTGAGATGGCCTATAACGATGCTGGGGGATGGTAGTTTCTGTCCTGTTGAGCCGATTGGCCACACCAGCGGCATTGCAAATCCGAATTTGAACCGTAATCATGGCAGCACTGGCTAGTTGCTTCTACAGTGCCCATTGCATTAGTGCCCTGAGCCTAATCACTGGGTTTACATTCAAACTCCATAATTAAGCATACACACACACGTCATTCCACAGCTGAATGAGGGCCTAACTGTGACATGGCTCACCTCACTAGTTAGTGTGGGTTGGTTAAGGTGTCTTTAAGGAAGTGACGGCGATCTTAGGGTACGCTGGCAGATTTTTGCCGCTCTTAAGATTGCCTATTTCACGTCCTTTCAGTGTATTCGAAGCAGCCTTAATCATTACATTTTTGTTGCTTTGATTTTTTTGTCGTTGTTAACATGCCGTTCTCTCCGCGGCACTTGTGCAGCGCTTTATGACCCTCGGGTGAAAGGCGCTATATAAATTGTTATTATTAAGTATACAGGACCACAATGCATGTTGCCGTACTGCCCTCTACTGCCCACCACTTAGCCCCACGGCCAGTAACAACCTCCTGTGCACCGTAGCCAACCCATCCAAGCACCACTGAGACCCAACCCGACTTGGCTACCTAGACGACACGGGTGGATTCCGGGTGATTTGGTCACACGTGCGTAGACGATTAACATCGCGTGGGAGTTTATTTATAAAACGTCGACAGATTCTAGCCCATTTAGCCCAGCAGCGGGTTTCCCAATTGTGAGTAAACGGGTTCAAATCCCGGTCAGGGTCGGCTCGGCTCGTCCCCTGCGTTCCTCCCAGGGGTCGGTTGAGTGTGCGCTGCGTGGCGACGCAGCACCAATTAGCGGTGGCACGAATCCAGCCGTAGGGTTGCGTAATTGTCTACTAATAATATTAATAATTTTACATTTATAACCCGTGTCACATATTCATTCAATGTCAAAGGTATTCATTCGATGAGAGCATGGCTCACTGCGACCCTGTACAGGGTTAAGCCAGTACAGGGTTACTTTCCTGGGTATGGGGACCTTTTTGCCAGTACACTGATGATGAAAACAGAACATCTTAACAACTATATTATTGCCAGAATGGGTAAAGCTTTTTATATTTTTTCTAATCCTTTCTAGGCAAACCAGCACTCCATCAAGATTGCTGACCAGAAACATATTTCTATTGCAAGCCATACGTTTTTGTTCTACGTACAGGAAATAACACATACCAGGGGCAGCCAGATTACGTTCATGTAAATTAATAATGTGCATAAGAAACGTTCACAACATTATTATTGTCAGCAATTCGCATGTTTATTGTGTCGCAGGAGTCCCGTAAAGAGCATGCAAGCTCACTGGGTATTTTTCTTCTGTAATATTAACATCTATCTATCTATCTACACATTTTACCGTGAAGTTAAACAGCATTGCAGAGTGGAGCCTGGCCCAATAACAGTGTTCTGAATGTATCTTACATTCTCAGAGTGCGTGCGTGCTTATATATAGTCCCCATGTTGTTTTCCTGAAAGGTCTTTTCACGCGCGGCTAGCAACAGTAATCGATCTCCACGGAAGCACCGCGAGAAACCCGCCTTCCCTTGCGTTTTAGTTTCGTGCGAACTCGCGCCCGCGCGGGTGCGCCTGGGATTGCGTGCGTGGCGCCGGCGAGGTGACGCGGCGTGTTGACGTCTCGCCACCGGCTCCTCCGCGTGTCCTGGGGCCGACATCACGAGGGAAGAGGTCGGGGTGGCGGTGGAGTGTAAACCCATCTTCCGACAGCGGGCCGAGTCAAACAGTGCGCGCGCCCCCCATCCTTCTGGTTATTTTTGTCAGCCCCTGTCCACGTTTCAGGCGGCGCATCGGTGCTGTGAGTGTTGTGGCCGCCTCGCAGCAAGAAGTCCTTGGGTTCGATTCCCTGCTCGGGTTCCCGTTCTGCGCATAGTTTGCACGTGCTGCGTTTGCGTGTGGTTTTTGCCGGGTTACTCCGGTTTCCTCCGGCAGTCCAAAGACACGTTGCTGTCTAGGTTAATTGGCTCGCTGAGTAAATCACTCCAGGTGCCCTGTCACGTACTGGTGTCCCATCCTGGATATAGCTCTCTCTCTTCCACCCTGTGTCTGCCGGGATAGGCTCCGGCTCACCACGACCCTCTACGGAATGAAGCGGGGGCTGATAACAAACGAATGAATCTCCACTTTTCTGTGTCCGTAAGCGTGCGAGGTGGTTGCGCGCTCAGCCTTGACAGATTGTTTCCGACGCTCGTGTAAGCTCGCCATGTATTACGCTGCACGAAACGAAAAAACCTCTTGCAAGTGCGACGAGTCTGCCGTTCCGTTTTAACAAGATGGAGGACGTGGATCGTTTAGTCGATGACAGTGACACAGGGCGCATCGCAAAGGGCAGTGGCGTGCAAGCGCCGCGTCCCGGCATCAATAGCGGCATCAGCTCTCCACTTTCAGTCAAGCACGCGATGGATATGTCTCAGGATGTATGTCTCGTAATGTTGTGGCATGATTGCACTTTGCTATATTACATTGCGTGTGTTCGAGCACGTGATTCATACCTCGTACTCGCGTGGAGCATGTCGCAGGAGCGAATCGCTTAGTCATCTAAGCGTTTAGCAGCCGTGAAATGAAGTAACTGAACGTACCGTGTGAGGTGTCGTATGTAGACCTGACAATAGATTTATTGATTCGGTTCTCGCAGCCTTTTCCTTGTCAGATGGAGGAGCCGTTTGTGTTAATAATTAAAAACGTTAGTCTGCACGATAGGCTCTTTAACACCTTCCCATTTGTGTGATTGGCAGAGGTGATGGATGGCTCTGGATGGCACCCATTTGCACGGCCGCATTTGCATGGCCAGTAATCACTCTGGAAACTTTTATTTGCACCTTGCTCGAATGTATCAGCCCTGCCACTACCATTCCGAGCTCCTTAATCCCAGCAATCTCCATTCGTACATCTCATTCTCTACATAGTATGTAAGCAGGCTTATTGGCCAATAAGCTTGAAGGACAGTGCATTGCGACTGCATTTATTTTCGCATGGTTATGCCACAAGTATATGCGGCTACCTGCACGTTGGAGCCTTTGTAAAAAGGTGTTCACTTGGTGTTTTAAACATCTCAACACTGTGTTCTTATTGCCTGTAAGGGTAAAAACTTCGTATTTCATACTTTATTTGTAACAACGGCAAAAAGCGTCCAATAGTCTTAATGTCCTCTCCCGGACTACTGATGCGTTGATCTTTGCTCTGTCCTGAGGGAGTCTACCTTGTGGCGGAAACTGGCTTTACACCGTCGAGGCTACATAGAAAGCCGTCGTGTGTTGGCCAATAAGCTTGAAGGACAGTGCATGGACAACAAACTCCACACATCTGTTGTGCACGTGAGATGAGGCCAGCAGCGGTTTTGCGTCTGCTGATAATAAGAATGTTACTTTTCTAACGCGTGGCACATATTCATTCAATGTCGAAGGTATTAATTCGACGAGAGAACGACTCAGAGGCGTAGCGAGGCAAGCGGAGGAGGCAGCCAGGCGATTTGCCGGCGCCATATTGCCACACAATGCTTCCTATATATTATGATGTTATCGGCCAAATAATTAATGAGTGATAGGGACACCTCGTTCCCCTGTTGACCGAGTAACGTCGAAACGATGTAAAGGTTTTGATCAAACGTCAAGGACGGTGCGTATCGGCATGGCGTACCCCTTTGTGTTCTCCTCTACGCTTTATTGCGAGCGGAGCCTCGAGGAATTATTGCAAAGTGGATGTTTCCCGAATCCGCGTGCGCAGATCGTCAACAGTATGAACGGCGGGATACGTACGCAATAGCTGTTTCAGTCACGTGTGGTGCAGAACTAGCGCTCGTACAACAGTTGTGATTTGACGTAATGTACGATAAAATATTTCCATAGGCGGTTGAAGCGTGCTGCAACGGTGCTCGGCGTAAACATGTGCAGCGCTCGGCGCGTTGTAGTCGAACAGACTCTCGCTCACTTTGGAGCGGGGGACAGGCGTTGGTGCGTTCTGCTGCACACTGCAGGTGATGATGGCAGGAGTCCATCGCCGCGTTCAACCTGCTCCCCAGGCCGTGCAGACGGGTGGTGGCAGCTGTTGCTCAATTAAAAGAAAATGCGCTTGGATCAACTGATCTGGCTTGGCTGTATTAATAGATCGTAAATACCGATTGGTCATTTGATCTGTGGAGTGGAGTGTGATTGGGAGGTGGTAAATCAAACTTGCAGCCATTCTGTGGAAATGAGATACATTGCATTTAATCTGTGTTTTTTTTGTGTAAAGTTTGCATCCACTATATATCTCCGGCACTCGACCGCCACGGGGAAATGTCGAATCATGTCCCGGGATGCGCGGCTCCGCTTGTGGGCTGAATGACTGTAATAAGCCCAACGTTTTACAAGCAAGAGACGCCTGCTGTGGGCTGTGGCTCCCTGGAGAATACCAGATGGAGTTTGAACCTGCGTGTTCTTGCGCCTGGACTCGCGTTCAATCATTGCGATGTTCCCGATTCCACGCGGAGTCGTAAAAACCAGGCGCGCGAGAGACGTGCAATTTGTGTGGAGAGCCGACCAATTTTTTTTTTTTCCCCGGGTTGCCTCCGTGATGGCATCCGCGAGGCTGATTGATGGCGGGTGCTCCACTCCTCCGGGCCTGGCGCTGCCTCGGCCTCTTCCTCCCACCCGCGCTTGGTTTCCAGACCTGGCAAGTCTCATCGTCTGGTCCGGCCGTTTCATCGCAATGGCTGGAAGTGGCCGGGCAGATTTTTAGTAGCCGTAAAATTTGGCATCTGTAAAATAACAATTATTGTTGGTTGTTCCTTAATATTCATAGTCTAGCTCTTTTTATAAGTTAGGTCACGTAAAAAATTATAAGTGTCATAAACCCGCCTCCACCCGACGCAGCCAATGAGTAAAGGGTTGTCACGTGAACTAAAACGTGCCAATTCGTTACTACTTCAGAACACCGGTATGTTGGAGAGCGAGCCCGCAACATTTATAATAAAGGTACGACGTTTCGCCGATAGTTGCAATCACTAATTGCATTCCACTGGTGAAGTGCAGATATTATTTTCGAACTGCAGAGCGTGTGAGATCTGAAGTATTGCGATCAATTGCGGTTGCTCAGCCGATGTTACGGCAGCAGCTTGTGTTGGTGTTTAGAACATTTAACAGTGGACCGCGTGATGGCAGTGACCCCTCACACCATCTTGAACCCAGTCCCAGACTACATTCGGTCAAGGTCTGTCAGGAGCGGTTTGTCACGTGTCAGTCATCACAGTTTCAGCTTTAACAGTTTGACTGAGCCCTATCGAAAAATACATTTCTGCGATGTTTTTCTTCAAATTACTTTCAGTTAGAAACTTTGTATTGATTATTTTCTGTCAAACTATCTGTAACAAGCTTGGTATTTTCAAAATGTTAAGAAAAAATTGGCTTCCATATCCTAAAGATAATTCTAACAATTGTCTCAACTTTTTTTTTCTAAACGAAATAAAAACACATTATTACATTTGCCCAAAGGTCAGCTGTGCAAATGGAATATTTTTTGCAATGTTTTAAAAAAAAAACCTATGGCACCAGTGCAGCGTAAAATGAAGAATTTTTGTGATGTAGATTTTAAATGTCATCTTCATACGGAAACCTGACATTTTTCTTCATTTCAGACCTAACACCAAATGCTGCCCGTGCAGTGTGTTAAATAAAGCAGTGGATTGTGTCAACCTTTAGAGCGTGATTTGCAAAACTCGTTCAATATTGAACATATTATTTGCATAAGGCCCACGGTGCAGCTATACATTCCCAAGTCAATCTGTCGAACATTAATTAAATCGGCAGTTGACATTAAGGTCAGGTTAATTTTGTAAAACATTACGATAATAATAATAATAAACTATGCTAGTACGATTAAATATTTCTGGCCTGGGAATCCCCCAGGAAGAGCTGGAATTTGTTGCTGAGGAAAGGGATGTCTAGTCCACTCTCTTTGGACTTCTGCCACCGTGACCCTCACCATGACAAGCTGTTTAGAAAATCGATGGTACTTTAGAAATAAATATATCATCGCAAAGTTGTTTAATATAGACGGCTCCAAGTAAAAGTCATGTGTTTATAATGTTTATATCCAATGTTATTCATCCTTTGTGTATTTTAGTAATTCCAGTTTTGTGACCCTTAATATTTATATTCGGACAATGGAACACTCATATTGAACCAGTTGCTGGTCACTTGCTCACTCATCTCAAAACCGTAACACCTGCCTCTGGCCTGGCAATCTGTGATCTCAGTTTGGCGAGCCTCTGCTTCCCAAACGGAGCCTGATAATTCACCTCGCCTGGCACAAGAAGCATGGCAGCAGCAGCATCACCACCACTTAATGGCGAATGCCAGTTGCCTGCGCTTGCTGCTGCCGTTGTAATGTATTGCGTGAGTCACTTAGACGTGAACCTGCTTCGTCAATTAAGCTGAGCATGATCGATTTGTCGGCTACACTCAGAGTGACTGCAGAATTTCAGAGGAAGTGGGGCTCTTAAATCCTTACAGCTTGAAAATAATCAACAGCAACAACAAGTCATGTAATGTGAAATTCCCCTGCTCTGTAACTTGACAAAATCTTAAATGGGCAATTAAGATGCATAGTTTGAGATGCCCCTGGGTTTTCACCACCAAGGGCCGTCCCGGTGTAGCCGACATCTGTTGCGGGCTGCCTGCCACATGTGCGTTTACAGTGCTCGTTTGCACCGGATGCCGTCACGAGCGCAAAACGTTCTGTGCACGGATTTCCATCACGATGTGTGCAGGACAGGCTCTTTGGAAGAATCGTGACCACACTCGTAACAACAGGGAAAAACAAGCCAGTGTGGAATGCGTTTGGCGATTCTTTATCCAAATCATATCAGTGTGTCTCAAGTGAAATGCTAACGTGATACTTTCATTCGAAGATGCAAAGTAACATTGAAATCATTGCTCACTATAATCAATTTAAGTCACTTGATTTGTTTTTTTTTTGGGAAATGAATACTTCTACTCATATTTATTTTGGCAGCACTGCGTTTTTTGAAAAACTGCAGCTGATTTACATACACCACTTTTAACTCGGGCTATGGCTCGAATACACAATGAGCTAGCTAGATAGATACCTTTGGTGATTTCCTACATAGGTTCCCATTGGCAGTGGGACTCGTCCACACCAGCTGCTTCGGAGAATGTGCTTAGCTGGAGACTATATTGCATATATAGTAATGGCATTGATGGCTATTGTATGCAATCTCAGTTAGATATTAGGAGGTGTGGCAGTGACACAATGTGGCTTGTGGGGAGAGTGGGATGGATGAGTGAGTTAGTATGAGTGGTGTGAGGATGGTGTTTATGTGACTGTGTACAGGTGTGACTGCTGCGCTTGTTTCTGTGTCCCGTTAGAATTGCTCTTAAGAGCTGTTGTTTTGAGCCATCTGTATCGAATGTTCCGCCTTTCTTCTTAACGACGTTTGACCACCTACTTTGGAGGCACCTTCAGGCTCTGAGTCTGAAAATGCCTCCAATGAAGGAGGTAAAACGTCACGAAGGAGAGAGAATGAAGACTCAGCCATGGCTTTTCAGACACAAACAGCTCTTCAGGGCAATTCTCATATATCGAATTGCAAAACATTCATCAATACTCTTGTGTCCTGTGTCGTGTGCCCACAGCGGACATAATCTCCACAGTAGAGTTCAACCACACGGGAGATCTCCTTGCGACGGGAGACAAGGGTGGCCGCGTTGTCATCTTCCAGCGAGAACAGGAGGTGAGAGGCTGCGTGCGGAATAAACAAACGGTGTCCCCACGCTCTTTTACCGCATTGGGCTCAGTACATATGGCAGTGGTTTAAATGCGGCACCCTTTGGCAGAGCTTATCCGCCCCATAGGATAATAAGAGTTGAAATCCTTCATAGTGTTGATGCCTCGCAATGAGAGGCCATCTGTGAAGGGACCGTGACCTGTGTCTATCCTGATACGCCCTTTGGCTTACTACGTTAAGGCCTGGGGCCTACCATCTATGCTGACTTGACTCTTCAAATGAAATAGGTAGAAACAAAACGTCACACCAATAACTAACAGTTGCGTGGCCTCGCTTGATAGGTTTCCATGATGCGTGGCCTAACAGAGTTTAGTCTACTTTCTATCTTATTCTTACATAACAAAGTACCTGCCCTTTATGTAACCAGTGCGAGTCTTATGCGACGTACAGAATCTGAAATTGCAAGACGTCTTCCTATTTTCATATCTATCCGGAAACTCCCAACTAAAAGTCTGTTTTTCACACGGCTTCAAATATCACGGCATGAACACTGGTCCCAGTACCAGAAAAATCTACCATTCGCAAACAAACCACTGCCCGAGGGCACTGCTATCATGCCACAAGCCGCTGCATGACTTCCACATCTACTGACAAACCCTCAATGTTTCCCATGTAGGGGATTCAGCTTCCATAAATGTGTAGTGCTCCCATGCTGGGAGAGGCTTTATTTGGTGGAAGTCACCTGTCCGTGGGGGGTCAAGGTAGAAGCGTTCACGTCGCGATCCCTGTCAGGTAATACTTGGTGTTGCCTGCGAATTCTACCAAACACTTCGAAGCCGAGCTGAAAGACAACGATGTCCAGAGGCTGACCATCGTGCTTCGAAGAATCGCAAAGAAGAAGAAGACCTGTCCGTGGCCCCCACGTTAATCCGACCGGCCACTATCCGAGTGGCACGGGCGGCCTGGCATGACACCGCCCTGCACGCAGGCACCAGTCATTCAGCCGCCGGCACTCAGTCGAGCATCGCGGCACCGTTAGCCGCGTCACTGCCCCCTGTGAGGCTGTCAGCCCTGTGGGCGGTGCGATGGCCAGTCGGCTCGGGCCGCAATATTAACGCTCGTGCCTTACAACAGGAAAGTTCCGGGTTCGATTCCCGGCTCGGGGACATTCTACTTTTGTTATTATCCATCCAGTTTCAGAAACCGCTTACTCCTGTACAGTGTCGAGATGAGCCGGAGCCGATCCCGTGATTACTAGAGTTTGTGTGTTCTCTCTGTGTCCGCGTGGGTTTTGTCCAGCTACTCCGGTTTTCTCCCATAGCTGAAAAAAAACCAATACATTTTTGGCTGAGAAAATCTTAATATATATAGGATGCAATGTCCGGAAAATGTTGGCACTTGGCTCACTGCGTGGCTGACTTCCCCCTCCTCCGTCTCTCTGCGGTTTCTTGTGCCCCCAAGTCGTTCTCTCTCTCTACGACACTGAACAAATACGCGTGCATCATAAGTGGTAAATTATTGTTGTAGCGGAGCAACTGGTAGTTCCTGAATAAGAGTCAGAGGCAGTTGGAGAAGAGGCCGGGGAAGGAACAGGCCCTGTTTGTTAATGGGGTGCGATTGTGGCTGGCTAAAATTCCTGCGATCACTCACGTAGACTCAATTCTGGCAAAATTCCTGGCGTTTACACTCATTCCACGTGTCTGTCACACTGTGCTCAACCTTGTATTCAGGCGTCTGAACGAATCTGACAAGGTCACGTTGGGTCAAAAAAGTGCAATTTTGGCTCAAATTTCATTCACATGTTGTCCACTATCAGATCACAAGGTGACCTCAATGCCAGATTCGGTGGATTAGGTACAGCGATCATATTCCATCAGCTAAGCCATACAGCTGTTGGTGTTCTTTGCTATCACTAAGCTTGAGGCTTAGACACTACCATTGTAATAACGATTGTATGCAACTAATGTTGCAGCTCTAGGTCTGCCCAGCAGTATTAATAATTTCCTTTGGTCCCCCCTGCACCAGACCACCTAACACCCCTTTGCATCTGATTTCTTGTCTAATCTTCCCAATTATTGTTTACTGATCTAGACACAATACATCGTTCTGGGTGCCTAGTCTGTGCTGGTGAATGGAAAAGTGGGGGATCTCGTCCTACCAGGCCCTGGCCTGGACAATTGTGATTTGCTCGTGGACATGAGTGAGACGGAGCACAGTCTCAGAATAAACACTTAATTCTCACTCCCCAAAATGTGCAATCACTCGTGCATTTTCATTCCTAAAAATAAATATCTAAAGCCTCTAATAGAATGGCCTACTAGGGGCACAGGTTGCTTAAACATTAAACACTGTACTTGTTATGTGTTTAGAGTGTTCTTTGTAATACACTGGCCCCCAATTAATGCGTTTGAGGATGGCTTACCCGTGCACATGGGACCAAAGGAAAATCTAAATATATTTTTCCACTGTTGCCATTAAAACTGCCTTGTAGCAGGGAAATATGAACTACACTAATAAATGCAGAGGATTGATTTGGAAAATGTTGCCTCCAGATAGAAGTAAGATCTCCTTCCCTGTGCATAATTTGTCTGTCTATGCCTTGCCCGAACCATCTACTTATTAAACTATTTTTAGCGTGTATAATTGCGGTTTTCACCCGTGTGATAAATTACTTATTTCCCTGCAACAAGACAGTGTAAATGGCAGCGGTGGGAATGGGTTCTCAGCGTGTTCGTCTCTCCCAGCACAATCCTTGACATGTTTAAAGTTAATTACAAATGCAGTTTCAGTAAATAACAAATGTTGTGGGACTCTTAAATAAAAATGCGAAATGTAGAAAAATTGCCATGATAAATAGAATACGCTGAATATATTTCTGTGTTAATGTAGGCCTTCACGGCTCAATGTATCAGAATTGCTCTCAAGAGTTGCTCTTTCAGGATAGCTGTGGTGAGCCTTTTTTCTCCGCTTTGCGACATTTCACTTCCCGCGTCATAAGACTGATGATTCCTTTAACGGGAGGCAAAATGTCGTGAAGGAAAAACCATCGCCACTGCTGTCTTAAAAGAGCAACTTCTAAGAGCATTTCTGAGAATATTGCATTCCTAATACATAACCCCACATATAAAAAGCCGATCGATTAAACGTGAAGCTGAGAACCGATGTTAAAATGTAACGACCGCCGGTTTCCCACAGAGCAAAAACCAGCCACAGCACCGCGGAGAGTACAACGTGTACAGCACCTTCCAGAGCCACGAGCCCGAGTTTGACTACTTGAAGAGCTTGGAGATTGAGGAGAAGATCAACAAGATCCGGTGGCTGCCGCAGCAGAATGCAGCTCAGTTCCTGCTCTCCACAAATGGTGCGTGTACGCGCACACACGGATTCACACACACACACACACACGATCGTCGCGCATCAACTACTGCCTGCTGCCAACACCGACTCAAACGTTACCCACTTGTGCTACATACAGGGTGGTTTAGAAGTCGTGACCCTCATTTCATAGCTTTGGCAATTAATATTAATAGCATTTATAGAGCGCCTTTCACCCAAGGGTCGCAAAGCGCTGCAATTAGTGAACTTTCACTAGCTCATACGCTCATCACAAGCTCTTCTGTCATATTTGAACTCTTATCAGCTATCCAAATTGAATAAGGAAGGGTATTTTTTAAAGAGAAATTAATGAGCAAAGGAACTGAAATGCTAGGAGTCAATAAAATGGGATGGATGGATGTTTATTTTTACAGCAGAAAAATACACAGTGAG
>JAZEWU010000012.1:7004455-7020200 GCA_036362915.1 Geotria australis
ATGTTTACCTGCTAACGTGGCCCACGCCTTCAGACACCAGCTGCCTGGTCGGCTGTCGACTTAGCAATGACCCAGACCAGATGCAATTACCACTTTCCCAATGCGTAGTAGGTGGTCTGTATCAGAGGAGGAAATAACAAGTTGGCATTCAATGGCACGCTTTGGAGAGCACACCTTCAGAATGAAATATTCCCGTTAGAGGGAAAGTGGCAAATGAAAACACCCTGGGAAGGTCAACTTGGCAAATTAAAAGACACGAGGAAACTGACGGCTTGGAAACACATTATACTCGTGTGCGCGTACGCTATTTGTCAGTTTTAGTTTCTGCCGCACGTCGCAATGATGCGTGCATTCGCCATCGCTGAGCGTGCAGTAACAGCGTCGCTATTGCTCGAATTAAACATTAAAATGGTGAAGGTTCGCATATAGGTTGTTTTTCTAGAGCAGCCTATTTAATGGATACTGTTTGTAACGTTCACCTTTAATATCTATCCACTGCTGGAGGAAGGCCCCTCCCCAAGCCATGCTACATAACTGTCCATCTATGTTGGGAGTCTTACAGCAACAGAATTAAATGTGCCAAATCCACCAGCTCCACATTAGGACCTCTCAGTTGCAAGCAAGATTGCGTTTATATTTAAGATGTCCATCTAAATCCTTTCCACAAGGCTATTTTTATTCAACCTGGTAAATGTGCACATTGGTTTTTTTTATCAGTAAAACACAAATTGCTCTCTCAGGGTATTCCCTATAGCAGGGTTATTGACAATTGCAACTAGGCCTTTGAAAAAAATACACTAACAATATTGCATCACTACATGTGTACATACGCATTTGTACACGTATCTTAGTTGCATTCAAAATTTAAATATTACGCTCAGATCTATGTTTACGCTATTCACTTTACAGCACCGTGTGCTCTATAGCAGGGGTGGTCAACCTTTTGCACTTCACGGCTCACTTGAGTAGGTCTCCACAGACCATTCAGTCGGTTGTGGCCCACTGATGGGCCACAACCCACTGGTTAGAGAATGGCGGCTCCATAATACACTGTATAAAACTCCAACGCCGATTGGATGTCTGCCAGTACTTGTGAACGTTATACGCGGGCTTGACTGACTTAATGCCATCGCTGTACAGAGCTAAAATGCCACACGAGAGCATATATTAAACAATGCACAACTTTAGATAATAATGCTTGAAAATATTACCTGAAAGTTTTGACAAGAAGCTTTCTAAAATGACAGTCTTGTGAAACTGGAAACAAATTACTTGACTGCATTTTCAAAACTGGGGAGTGAATTTTCATGTTTGTTTGGTATTGATCAGTACTGGTGTGATGCATGGATCTATGTTAAACATCTCAAGGGCAACAACAAGGTTAATTATCTGTTTTCTCTATCGGAATGTTGTCATGTAATTAAAGTGGGTCGATATTTGTTTACATTGGATGGGTAACTTCCGTGTTAATAAAGCGCTAATGCTATGTGCACCTTTCACATGAAACGAAATGCTAATGATGTCAATGTGTTCACAAGCTAGGGCTTCACAGCACAGGGAGCAATTAGAGCAAGTAAATACTGTAAGTTAAATACTGACAGATGGTTGTATTATGTGGTAGGGGTGATTCAGATGAATAATCCCTTTCATTTCTTATTTATTGTACGTCACTCACGCTAACTAGGCCCGCAAACAGCCTACACTTTACAGATAGCTTCGTAAAGTTCTTTAGACTATTCCACCACTATAACGCTGAAAATAATAGGAACAATATTATTAGATTACTATTGGTATACGATTTTGGGATATTCCACAAAAGTAAATGTTACCCGACCGCAATGCTACCTGTGCGTTGATAAATCACTTGCGATTCGTGCGAGAAATCCATGACGCCTCCACGCCCATCTCCGGCTGCCGCTCGGATCGTCGCTGGGAATCGTGGCTCGCATCCACGTGCTCGGTAATCCGCGGGGCTCGGTGCTTTACTCCCAACAGCCCCAGAAATTGGCAGCATGGATTGATGTTGCGTGCCGCCGTGCGATCCCCCGCCCCGCACTCACGCTCGCCATCGAGCCGGCCGATCGACCACGGCGGAATGGCTCTGGAAAAGCGCGACCCCCGGCCCTCGCGCCGGGCCAGCCGCGGCTGATTGAGGAGGCCCTCGTTCCCCCCCGGATTTACGGCCACGTCGCCACCTCTGGCTTTAAGTGTTGGCGGCTGCCTGTGCTTATTTATCAGCCCCGGCCAGCGGCGGCTATGCACTGTTAGGCGGAAGTGGAACACGCCCCGGCTAGACAGTTGTTAGCGTGATGATTTTGAAGCCCGTATTAAGTTGCCCGCATACAATCAGGGTTAGTTGGTCATAGACTTACTTGGTGGGCAGTTGATGGATTCCCATCAGGCGCGCAGGGTCCCTGACTGCAGCAACCAGCACTGATCAGCGTAGTGAAGTAATGGTAATTTATTTCCGTGGCCCACACACCGTGGTGAGACCCTCATCCAGCATTGGATAGACGACAGGGGTCTACATATACAAGTAATTTATTTACAACAAAGGAATGTTTTGATGATGACGAAAATGACGCTGGTGTCGACGTATTTATGTAGGTTTTCACGACTCGATGTGTAAGAATTGCTGTCGAGCTGCTGTTTTGGGATAATCGTGTCAAGCGTACCTCATCTCTCCTTTGTAACGTTTCGCCTCCCACATTGGAGGCATGATCAGGTGTCTCAAAGGAAAGAGGTGGCGAAATGTCGCAGAGGAGAGAGGAGGAACGCTTGACAAGGCTATCGCGAAAGAGCAGTTGTTGAGAGGAATTGTCATAGATCAACCTGTGAAACCCTACATCAATACATTGAATGTGAAATTAACTGGTTAAGTTTGGGTCAAATGGTTTTCTAAATGTCGTTAAGCAGTACATTTCTCTCTTTATTGGCAATGGAAGGTAGCGAGTCGCATTATATAAGCGAAAGTGACAATTCTTAAATTTTCATAAAATCGATTTTTCTACGTCATTAATAAAACAGGTTTAACTGAATCATGAACAGTATTCCTAAATGCCTGTAAACGCAGTGGAAATTTAAATCAGCCCATCTGGCACCCAATGTAAAGAATTAGCATGCATCATTAGTGATCATTAGGAGATCAAAGCAAATACTGTATTCGTCATCCATGATATGCATTGAAGCAGTGCATTTAAAAAAAGTTATCCCAAGGGAATTAGTACTACCACTGAGTTATACGGGGGGCACGGTGGTGCAAAGAGTAGCGCTGCTTTCTCACAGCAAGAAATCCCTAGGTTTGATTCCTGGCTAGGAGGGTGCCTTTCTGTGTGGAGTTTGCATGTTCACCACATGGGTTTTGCCGGGTGCTCTGGTTTTTTTCCCGACAGTCCAAAAACATGCTGCCTAGATTAATTGTTCTGACCAAATTGCCTCGGTAGCTTGCTGACTCCTCCCCGGTGACTCCTCCCCGCTGGAACAGACAAACAGCAACAGGACCTTGTTGCTATTTGTTGGGGAGGCTAAGAACAGTAGAAGATGCTTCGTTGGCTAGCCCGCACGGCTGCGTTGGTTTTCCGCGAATCTCCGTGTCGCACTCGGTTGAGCGGAGCGCCCGACCGTGCGGAGTGCCGCCGGCCCGGCATGATCGCTACTTGAGCTCGTCGCTCTTCGTACGTCTGAGAAAAAAACAAACCAGTGTTGATTCCGCGCAATTGAAGTCTCTGAATGCGAGAGTGGAGCTGGTAGCCCATGGGCA
This sequence comes from Geotria australis, assembly GCA_036362915.1. Classification (NCBI taxonomy): domain Eukaryota; kingdom Metazoa; phylum Chordata; class Hyperoartia; order Petromyzontiformes; family Geotriidae; genus Geotria; species Geotria australis. The sequence continues at coordinate 7,008,216 of JAZEWU010000012.1, forward strand.
GCTTTACGCTACGGCTTGTTGAGACCACTCGGATTTAGCAGTTGAGAAGCTGCTAAATCTGATTGTTTAAATCATCTCCATTTGGGAAATTCCTGCATAAATGTATCCTGCCGTCGCCGACCCAGCATCGGCCAGGCTCCTGTGACATTTCATGTAATAAGCTCGGTGAGTTATTTGGGTTACAGAAACAATGTACGTCTAACCCTAAAAACACGGCATCAACAGATTAAGAATGTAAGCGAGAATCGGCACACTCCACTGTCGCTGGCCTTGACCCTCGGCCGCGCGCTAAACACGCGTAGCGTCGCGAGCGAGGTGTTCATCATCGCTGCTGGCCGTGTCAAAGTGACGAAGTGCTGGGCGAGCGTTTCGCGGCTTCGTGCGCGCGACGCCCGTCTCCCGTATAAAAAAAAATCCAGAGGATGATAAAAAAAATATATGAACCTCTTAAGTGTGCCATCAGTTTTGGCGTGCGGGCTTTAGGGGACATCTGCTGCACCAGTCCCTAATCGCCTAATGCGCTTGGAGAGCGCAGGAATAAATCTGGCAAAGCCGGCGCTTTCGCACGGCATACGGAGCAGCGCTCGCCATAATCTCTGCTTGAAGGTGCCCGCCCCCGCTCGCTCCCCCCCCCACCCCCAGCTCGACCCGTAACCCGTGGGGGTGAGGGTGGAGCAGGACGAGCCACGACCAGGCCACGAACCCGAACGCTCCAGCATCTCGTTATCGTTATTGAGTCTGTATCGATAACCGTGCGTTTACTCCGCGCGCAGTCGTACACGCGCGGCCGTGGTCTCGTTCAGCCACTGCGTGATGGGATTTTTACCCGGTGTGGGTCATGGGGGTTAATTGACCGTACTTCACCACGCTGATCAGTGCGACAAGGTGCAGACATGGAGTAGAGAATTTGAAACATAGAAGTACCACCGACAGTTGATTTCGCTGCACTACCCCTGCCCAACTCTGCATAACTGTTAAAAATAGCTACATAGCTCAATGGTTTCTTCCAGCTTAAATAAAAACCGACTGACTGACGCAAACTCCGCGCAGAAAGGCATCCTAGCCGGGGATTGAACCCGGGACGTTCTCGCTGTGAGGTGGCAGCGCTGTTCACTGCGCCACTGTGCCGCCCGCCGGTAGTTCAGTGACCCTGAAATGTGCCGAGTGGATCACACAGATGTCACATTGGCATGCGCCAGACCCCCCTGCTGGGCAGTGGAGCGGCGCCTGTGGGCAGCAGCACCACCATGAGTAAGCATCTGTCTGTGGGGACTGCGAGTGTTTTTAGCCTCTCGTGTGCTTGGGTTTTCTCTACAAAAATTCACGTTTTCTCCGCTGCACGATAAATACATTTCGTTAAATTTCCTAGCATCCTGCGCTGGATCCCCTCCTGAGCCTTAAAAGTGCCGAAATGTATTTTTTTCTGTCTATATATTCTAGATGATATTTCATATGTACTATAGTGCCATTAAAATGTTTAAAATATATCAAACGCGCACATACCACCACGGTGTATTAACGTTAACATAAAATGTAGACCAAAAAGTTTTATATAATATGAACTATAACGTGTGTTTTATGGTAGGCAATATATGTAAAGGCACAGTCTTGCAAGTTCTTGCTCACGCCACTACTGGTGGAAGAGCCTCCGTTAAAGGGAGCTTTAGAGAGCCCCTCTGGAGGGTTTTTGGCCTACTCTTTCGCACTGGCCGCACGTCTTGATAGAGGTGGGAGTATCCACACTGAAATCCTGCACACAGCGGTTTACTGATCGGCTGACTGGTAAACCCATTTATACTGCTGGGGAGTTAATAAAATTAGCTACTACCGCCCGGAGGTCAAATCTAACCGGCGACCTCTGAATTGCAAATCAATTGCACCAACCGTTACTCCGCAACAGCAGCATCCCTCGCAGACAACTTACGAAGGATTTTTAAATAGTTTCCAATCGACGGAACAAATAGCGGTATCCTGCCACGGGTCCCCTAAATGTCCCTACGGAGGACGCGCCCGGCGCCGGTTGTCGACCCCGGGCGCTAATGCGCTTAGCGTAGCCTCGCGCTAATGCGGCCGGACGCCGAGTGCGTGCGTCGCAGGACGTCCTCGAGCCCTTCATCATGACGCTCGGCTATTTAGAGCGGCTCCGTGCCGCCGTGTGAGTGGCTGCACAGCTCTCGCTGCGAAAGCTGTTGAGCACGTTTAATTTCCCTGAGTGGCGAACTCGTGTGACTTCCCCCCGCCCCCGGCCACCTCTTGGTGGACCTCTAGCTTAGCTTTGATGTTCTGGGGGTTCATAATGATGGCGCAGCGTGAATGATTTACTCTGCAGTAGTGTTTTTATCTCGCGGGTTTAATTTCGGATTTTTTTTTTATCGACGCATGGTCCCTGTTTTGCCGTGGATCACTTTGCATCTCTAGTCGGGTTTTGCTTAGGCTTCGGAAAGCGTGCGCGAGTGTCGGGGAAAGCTATCCGCGCCTCTGACTTGTGTTAGAGACTCGCTACACCCGAGGTTTACGCCTGTTGTAACTCTTTTTAATTGTTATAGTATTATTATCCAGCAGAACAAACTCCGTACGTAACAACGCCGTGCCCACATTTTCAATTACGTTAAAAAGATTTGAGGGGAAGCAATTTGCTGATTGCTCGAAGTTCGCTTGGCTGGCATTGCCAGCCTTATTAGCTTTAGATAAACTAATGGCACTCGCCCTCATGGTCTCTGTGTGCTATATGGAGGAGCTTTGTTAATACATCTAGAATGCATATTGAATATAATTTACTCATTATACATAGACTGCATTTGTACATGTTCTCATATTTCTATATAATCCATGTTAGTGTCTGTTTCAAAAAGTCAAATGCACATATAATGAGATACATAAATGCCTACATTTATAAATATTACCAAACCATTTGTCTAGTAGGCCGTATTCTACGTATGCTTGCAACTTGTGTGTAGATTGGTGGTGCGTTGCTTTCCCTATTGCCACACAATGTTTACAATTGGGGCCCAGGTCTTGGCCATTCAAATCCCCAGTGGCAAGTAGTAGTTAAACCAGTGACCATTAATACCCAGGTCTCTCTTGCAAGGCAGACTTATCTCCCATGTTCCCACTTGGTGAAACAGACATTACAGGCCGCACCACCAACTCATGCGCCGTGTCAGTCTCAACAGGTGCTCACAAGCAGCACTTGCCCCGGCAGTCAATGGTACTAACCGGGGGGGGATCTGTGTGTGTGTGTGTGCGTGCGCGCGTGCAGACAAGACGATCAAGTTATGGAAGATAAGCGAGCGGGACAAGCGGGCCGAAGGCTACAATTTGAAGGAGGAGGATGGGAGGCTACGAGACCCCACCACCATCACAGCTCTTCGTGTGAGTGCGGCGATCGGCTTTGCTAGCCTACCTCGAGGAGAGAGATCGTTGCGAACGTACAACTCCCACTTTCACCGGAGGGCTGAGGAAACGTGGCTCTGTGGAGATGCTCGCTTGCTGTATATTTTAGATCACCTCGTTGTGAGTCATATTCAAATATAAGGCTTGTGTAAATGTGAGATTTGGGTTGGGCTTATGCCAGAGAATTAAATAATGGAATTGTGCGTCATTAATTATCAGTGCTTGCTTTTGTCCTATTAGAGCAGGGGTGTCCAAACTACGGCCCGCGGGCCAACTGCGGCCCGCCATCCATTTTTAATTGGCACGTATCAAAGTAAAAAAATAAAATGGTCTATGGCCCACACATAATATTTGCGCTTAACTGTCTAATGAGTGGCCCAGTCCTTTGTATATTTTTCTGTATGTGGCCCTCAGGAAAAAAGTTTGGACACCCCTGTATTAGAGGGTTGTGGTGAAGCCAGAGCCTATCCTGGCAGACACAGGGCACCAGGCAGGACTGTACCCACAATGGAAGATCAGAAGATCAGTCCATTGCAGGACACCAGGGCAATGTAGTCAGCAGCATGTCTTTGGTCTGGGTTCATTGGAACATGATAACTCGTTCCACGACGATAAGGTTACAATGGATGGAGGGGGGATGAATTCCGAGAGATGAATGCTGTTCCACGCAGCGGTACAAACCAAGCCTACCTGTTATTGACCTGCGCTGGGTGCGCCGTGCGCGCTTGTGTCGGCAGGTGCCTGTGCTGAAGCCCATGGACCTGATGGTGGAGGCAAGCCCGCGACGCATCTTCGCAAACGCGCACACCTACCACATCAACTCCATCTCCGTAAACAGCGACAACGAGACGTACATGTCTGCAGACGACCTCCGCATCAACCTCTGGCACCTCGAGATCACAGATCGCAGCTTCAGTATCCTTCTCTGCAGCCCCAGGGCCAGCGGTTTCGACCGAAGACCCGCGAACGGACGTCGCGCGGTTGGAGCGGCCGCTTGGTTAGCACGCGGGGCTGAGCTGCGCTGCGGCGGTTAGTTCATTACGCGGCGGTTAGTTCACTACGCGGCGGTTAGTTCACTACGCGACGAACATAGCGACCTGAGCTACCAATGCATTGATATTTGCATTGTCTAAAAACTGCTTGCCTTTTGGCAACACTTGGCTAAACACTGAGACTAGGCTCTAACGAAAGCTGTCTCTAGTGTTGGGCCAATCAGTTTGAAGGACAGTGCATATATTATTATAGCATTCGTTTGCATGTTTTTGCCACAAGCGTGTGTGGGCTGCTTGCAAACTGGAACCTTTGCAAAAAGGTGTCCATTTGGTGTTTTAAGATCTTAACACTTCTTTCATTGCCAGAAAAGGTAAAACCTTGTATATTTTACATTATTTGTACACTGCCAAAAAAAAGGTGCCCATAGTCTTAAGCGACCTTTGTTAGATTCCCAAACGTTGCTCATTTCTGCGAGTGATATCCAGTCCTGGGTACCCTTCACCAGCCCACACTGACCAACGTGGTGAAGTATTGTCAAACAACCTCCATGATCGACACGGTGTGGAGATCTAATTTTCCCGAAGTTGTCTGACAGAGGGGCTGTATGTGATTATTATTGCAATATGTCAAACTGTCCGTGTCAACTACTGCTCATAGAGCTGGAAGAATTTAAGCCACACTGTCACTAACTATATCAGATCCGTTACAGATGCAATACGTTTTGCGAATGTAACGCAGCTAAATACAAACCGTCCAGTCTCTGTAGGATGGTGGGTGGAGGTACACAGCTTATGGCCAATGGTGATGAGGAAGGGAGTCAGGGGGAGAATGTTGGGGTACAGTGGTTATTTAGAGCATAGTCAGTTTAATTTGCTGTATACGATGGAGAGTTGTGAGCAGTGGCGAGTGATTGACGGGTGGAGGAGGGGACGGAGCAGACAGCTCCTAAGCAGGAGAAACTGGAGAGGATGAAATCCCAAGCCTCTTGCCGAGGAGACCTTGATTAAAAATAAAACATCTGAGTGCAAAGCTAAGAACAGAAATCTACACTGTACAAAGATCTATTGGATCACATAATACGATAAGATTGGATTAGATTAATTATTTAAACGTGTGAAATTGAAATACTTTATATAAAATGTAAAAGTAATCACACAAAAGAGAATGAGTATTTGACATTTTCTCATATGTAATTAAACATTTTGCAAAGTTATGGCTTTTCACATTGTACTGTTAGAAGTTTAAACAAAAAGTTATAATATTACTAAATATAATTGCTTTTCATCTCGTACATTTCTAAACATATGTCTGATTCTACTTCCCTAATTAAACACTTCAATGTATCACGTTAATGTAATTTTAGAGACTAAAACTGACCTTCATAAATCTCAGAAACACAAATTGATCATAACGAGAAGCAACAGGCAAAGCACATCAATCAGGTATTATAAACGACTATTAAACTATTCCATTAAACAACTCTTGGTGTTGCCTGCGAATTCTACCAAACACTTCGAGGCCGAGGAGCTGAAAGACAACAATGTCCAGAAGCTGACCATCGTGCTTCGAAGAATCGCAAAGAAGAAGAAGATTAGGTTCACGTTTATATCTGCCAGTGTGTGTGATTTGGTGAAGCTCAAGGGGTTTCGCTGGATATTCTCATGGTACACTGCACTCTGAAGACGCTTCACCCAAGCGTGCATCATGTGATGTTTCCTTGAGGCCTGCATCCAGGATTCCCATTGGATGGGGAGGACGAGGAGGCTTGCTTAACAGCTGCCGAGTTGGCAAATGTGCCGTAAAACTGGCGTTAAAATACAGCCTAGCGCTATGTTATCTACATATACAGGGTGGCCCAAAAGTCGTGACCCATTGGGATTGTATAAACTGACGCCCCGTAGGATCCAGAATTATTACTAAAATAATATTTTTACAAAATGAGTGTTGTTACTAGAATAACTATAATGTATTAAAATCATTATTTGTGTTAGATTAAAAGCCCGACAGGGCACAACTTTTGGCCCACCCCGTATATAAAATGCAGCTGCGTCGTGTATTCATTCCCAGTCTGAAGGGGCAAAGGTTTGGCAATGTAATACTGCGTATGATCGGTGTGTGTGATGAGAGATGGGGTCACAAGCCAACGGATAAAACACGCTTGCGCGAGGCAGACAAGGTCAGGCGGCAGAGTGGGCTGGAGAGTAGCGGGGGTGGTGCAGCGCAAGGGCGTGAGGAGCTGGATGTGAGAGGAGCAGGTGGGGATGGGTTGTGCACACGGAGAACAAAGGCCTTGCCAAGGCCGCTCGTTTGAAGTGGATTCTACACGTGAGAGCGCCGGAGCACCGGCGTGTTTCACGAGCCGTGTGTGTCTGTGAACGTGCGTTTTTGGAAAGACAGACGCTCAAGATGCACACAGGTGAAATGTTTGGCCGTGCGCAATGCGAATGAAAAATTCAAGGCTAACACTTTTCCTGTATTCAACCTTGTTTGGGTCACTGTAATTTTAGTAAAGTGTAGTGCGGTTTTCCTGCAGCAGCAGATGGTCTGTTCCCTGATGTTCTGGACACTGTCCTGTGCCCGGCGTCACTCGGCACCCTTCCAGGCCCACCTGCCCCAATATTCTGTGGCGCAGAGTGACTTCCCGCCATGTGACTATTACCCAGGATTCCCCAGGTCATCACGTGTCCGGGGTCCAGCAGCCATTCCAACGCACGCTTCTTGGAATGGCTCTAATTTCTGAATACAAATTAGAAGCCAATTATTTCAATCTTGGGGTTCAAATAATTGGCCAGATATTCTCCCGTGGGGCAACTAGTTGACCATTCATGAAGGCACCACCTTTGGTGTGGTCCACCAACCACAATGCAGGTTTATGGATTTCAAGCATGTGCCGCCATCGCACGGCTCCATTTATGAATTCAGTTCATACAGTAACCTGCAAGTGTGCGTCTGGGTTACACGTATCGCTGCAGCACACCGCAGTGTGCGCCTGCATTGAGCGGGTGCTGAGAAAATCTGGGTATAGAAAACGCAGGAAATGTTTCCGTCACGAGGGAATTTCAAGCGAACGAGCTAGGTTGTGCCGAGCGTTTTTTAGAAGCGTTATAGATTTTGTTTTTACCTCGGCCCAACCGGTCGAGCGGCTGGTGGGCACGATGGCCCCTCCCTGGGCTTGGTGATGAACGGGGGGGGGGCGAGTGGCTGCCATGGTGGTGATATCAAGCGTGGCGGTTAGGAACGGATTGGCCATTAATTCCTTCCCATCTAATGCCGACACGTCCGGTTATTTGTCGGTAATAGCTCCCGGCACAGTTTCATGCCTATACTCAAACCCCCAGATGATTTTTCGAATCTTGGCGTCTGTCAGGCTATAGCACGCGTTCTCATTTCGGTGGTTAGTTTGTGCACTGCACATCATAGTCTTTGGATAAAAAAAAAAAATCCTGCTCTTGTCACTGGCAAGATGGGCGGGTGTACTGAAAATGGCTGCTATTAATGGCGTTGTAATAACGCGTTTATATTTAAGGTGGCGTGCGTTTATATTCACAGAGTGGCAACATTACATTGTAGCACGCTGAGCTGTCATTTCCACGTTTGAACTCTGTATCCCTGGCTGCGCACATCTGTAGGAGTTGATATCTGTAGCCGATAAAAGGTTTAGTTAAGATGTCGTTGTGTAACATGCCGCATTAAGACCAGCCCGGTACTTAGGAGACACGGATGAAACGCCACTGCATTTTCCGTTGCCCAACTGACCCTAATAGGCGATTGGCAATAGCATTTCTCTCTACAGTGCATACGGCTAATTGGCACGACCACAATTTCATCAGGGCTAAAAGTGGCCGGGCATTGTCGTTTCATCACGGCGCAGTTCGTGAGGTTTGCACAGTGCACGCGTCTCTGAAGCGACTAGGTGCGCGCGTTGCCATAGCAGCAGTCTGCTAGATAGAATTGCCATGGTAACTGGTGTGATAATAGCTGTGCAATGTGGTGCTCAGGAGTTCTCGAATTTCCACTGAGATGGCACGTGCACGAGTCATTTAAGAATTGCCTTCTCCGCGCTCCGAACGAGCGTCGAGCTGGGTTCTGTCTCGATGGCTGCATTGAGCCACTGCTTAACGTTGGACGTGTACGTGGGAGCAAACACGGCCCCTGCTGACCTTCTGCAAAGCAGTATTCATTTTATTGACTCCGGAGGCGTGATAGGTTAAGGCGATCTCCGACCACGATTTCAAATCACAATCGCCTGATTGTAAGTCCACGGCACAACCGGCCAGATTACCTATACTGTATGCGATGCGTTGTCTGAACTTATTCGCAATATATATCGCGTAGCGGTATCATGGAAATATTCCAGTGGTAGATAATATTTATTGACGCTTATTATTGGCACAAACCCGCGCGGTTGCTTATTTATTTATCAAACGCTTTTCTTTTTTTGATACTCGGGCCCAAGGCGGTATCAAGTGCCTCGCTAATGGAGGTGCGTCGTTCTCTTCTCTGACCCTGTGTAGTAGCGGCCCGGTACGCGTTACCCTTTGTTTGGTGAGGTCAGGAAGCCACGTAAATCAGCCTCTCGTACAGCGCAAGCCACTTCATTAAGCATCACGCTCGGTTAAGGCTTCATTCCCTGCGCAGATGTTCCCGCCTGCGCATCAGCCACCGCCTGCAGTCTGTGGACGGTGTCCCGATTTTCAAAGAATATTCAGAAATGTGCACCTGTATGTTTATAAATGTTACTTGGGTTTTTTTGTTGTTGCCTGTGACGTAACAAATCCGTAGTATCGAGGTAGGTTTTCATGGCTCGTTGTGTGAGAATTGCTCTTATCAATTGCTCTTTCGAGATAGCTGTGTCAAGCGTTCCTCGTCTCATCATTAGGCTTCTGTCAGCAATAATGCTGGATACAGCTATCCTGATAGAGCAGCTCTTCAGTTACAACAGGGTAGGATTACAGTATAAAAAGGCACCCTTTTTTTCCATCATAATTAAGGTCAAGTATGTTTTAAAGTCGAGTGTTTTGATTGTAGGTGTTTAGAGGGTGGCCATTTTGAGCTGGAGAAAAGAGCCCCATTCTAGAATAAAAGCTTTGCAGGCCACTGTTAGAATGCATGTTTTCACATAACCATTAGCGGTCGTTGCAAATCTTTGCGGTCGTTCGGACTACGATGTAGTCAAAATTATGCTGTTTTTGCAAAAAGAAATCCGACATCTGCAACAGTTCCACAGACAGCCACCCCCTGTCCCAGCAGACTGCACGTCACAGGGGGAGCAGTGCCCGTTGGTGGTCTGGGGCGCCCACGCCCGGTTCTGCTATCTCTCACCACTGTTGTTGGCCTTACCTGGGAATCAAACCCAGGTATCCAGATACACGGCGGAGCGGGCTAACCGCTGCTCCGCCACAGTCTCCGAACACGGGGGATGCTGTAGATGAACAGATTTGTCGATCCTTTGTGTGTTCTGCGGTGTGAGTTGATGAGGGATATACTTGCCCGAGGTCCGTGGTTTGGGTTACTGGGAGCTGCCTATTGGTCGGGTCACAGACACCCGTCTTCCTGGGGCTGTCGCGTGACCCCCATCTGTGGGGTTAAGCTGAACCCTTTGCCATTTATATGGTGGTCACGTGCAAATTTTGGCCTCGGAGATTTGAAGCCGGCCTTGGCCGCAGTGCTACACGAAATCACTCGTAGCCGCGTCAGTTTATGCGGCAGTGATGTCAAGTGATGAAATCCAGTGAAGTGCTGTGAAATATTTGTGGCGGGGGGGGGGAGCAAATAAATGAGTAGTCCTAACTCGTTATTAAAAGTACCGTATAAGGACTGTAAAATAAGTAATGTTATACTGTGATTAATTTCATTATACGATGACTTCTCAATTCACGTTCACAGGTGATACATTTTACGTGTGAAAACTTGATCTAATCTCGAGTGGGAAATTAGACGTCAACCCCTCACGACCTTGGCAATACTAGCTCACTCGGTAATTCTAACACAGGCATCGGGAAAACTCTGACATGGGCATCGGCTTTCTAATATCCCACTGTTATATCGACATCTGAAGTCGTTGGATGGTTGTCTCGTCTCTAGAAATTTGATAGGCCAGTAAAAATCTCCACACACACAACGTCGTGACAGAGCTGGCAGCCAGCAATTCTCTCCCATTACTAGACACGTCCTCCAGTAAAAGAAAAGGAAGCCAGAGCAGATGGCGTCCAGCAGAGCTTGTGGAGTGTCCATATGGACGCCCGCCGACAGCCCACGGACATTACTTGGCCATCACAACTGACCTCAAAGATCGCCCCGTTTACACCGGGCGGCACAGGCTGCAGCGAGACGATTGCCTGCCGGGTCGGCCAGGCCATGCTGACGATGATAATAATAATAGCATTTTATTTAGCGCCTTTCACCCGAGGGTCACAAAGCGTTGCACAAGGGCCACGAAGAGAACGGCATGTCAACAACGAAAGAAAAAACAACCAATAAAAACCAAAGCAACACAAAATAAATGATGACGATGATGATAATTTAGTTAATTTATTTAGCGCCATACTGTGAGAACCACACCGCAAGGGCGCCCGGCAGTGCTCTTGGCAGCGCTGTGCGCAGTACCGCTACGAAATCTTGCTGTAACCTTGAAAATGCATTCATGTGTCTGACTGCGCTATGAAACCGAGTGTGCGTTGCCGCACCCTATGTAATATAGAATTGTCATTTTCATCATCATCATTATCATCACCGCCATCACCCGTTGTGCAGAGAGTGTTTCAGTGCCAGGCAGCTGCAGGATTCGGTCTACTGAACCGTTGCAAACTGGCCGAGTGGGCACGCATTCTGCTCGCTCGGTTAGCGCGGCCTTGCTCTTCCGGCTGTAGCGGAGTACAACGTAGCGGAGTACAACGTGGCGGCGCGAGAGTGGGTCTTGCTCCGTGTATAATTCACGGTGCGGTGCGAATGTTGTGTTCTGTCGGGAGAATGGCGGCAAAACCACAGTGCCCTTTGCAACCCTGCCACACGCCGTGTGCTCGTTTGTCTTTTTTTTAGTTCCATTATACTGCAGACTTGCTGAGGTTGAGAAAACAATCGTGAGCTTTGTTTATTAGTTTTCCCGTTTGTGGAATTGTGTGTTTTGCAGGTCGTCGAAATCATTATTGGGGTTGGATAAGCCGTCTGCGGGAGCTTGTTTTCTTTATTCGCCATTATTGGCATTGTGCGTGCACCCTTTCAGGCAACATACGTCTTTCGCAAAGGAGAACTCGGGGGTTAGAATACGTAGCGAAATATCGGTGCAGGGATCCCCCGAGCCGCGTGTCGGTAGACATCGTCGGTCGCCGAGTGCCACCGAACACCACCGTACGTACCGGCTCTCGGCCGTCACCATGGCGACACAGACCGCGAGACGCCGAGCGGCAACCGTGCAATCATTGCCTCGTCGGTGATAAAATACGGGTTTTTGAATTCGAATTCCAACGGCAATCAGATTGACAGGTGCAGCCATAACCGCGCCGCTGAAACGCACGCTCAATTGGCTGGCAGCTCTGGCGCCTCGCGTGCTAATGAATGCTGACAGGGAGCACATCGCCACGCGGACACGGGACGCGCTGC
>JAZEWU010000012.1:7020524-7036339 GCA_036362915.1 Geotria australis
GTGTGTAAACATTGCCATTAGGGAGACAAAGGCGGCCGGGCGTTGTGCTCAGTCACCCACCCCCTCGTGTGCCGTGTCGACCTTCTTAGGTGCCTGCTAACAGCACTTGCCCCTACAGTCTGATAAGGCTATATGGGGTATCTTTGACTGTGTGAGCGGGGAGCTGTAGCACAGTGGTTAGTGCACTCCGCTACGAACTCGGCGACCTGAGTTTGATTCCTGTTCATGACCAGTAACAGTGGCGAATGTTTGAACTTGTCCTGGGCCTTCCCCAGATCGACACAGCAACGTCTGTGATTTCTAAAAAGGCTTTGCCACCGATTCTTACAAAATCATGCTGCCTCGTCTTAATAATAATAACAATTTACACTTGTTGGGTGGTATCGTTGCCTGCAAGGTGAAAATTAAAGCTATTTTTTCTAGTAAAAAAATCAGCACTCGTCGTTGTTGCAGGCGTCAATAAAACCCACATGACAAGTTAACAATATTGCTGAAAATATACAATTAGCCACTGGGAAATTAACTACGGAAATAGTTTTAATTATTTTCAGACGTGAAAATACAGCCACTTTAGGTGTGATAACTGCAACTGTCTACAGCGACGCCCGGCAGTGTCATACCGCAAACTATTGTTACCTGTTCAATTAATTAGCAATCACAAATAACCTTTAGTCAATTACGCGGTCACGGGCTGCTAGTTTAGTCGCCCATAGACGAGCACCAGATTAACAATGAGTGAAAGAGAAGCATTAAACCAAATGCTCCTGTGCCTGCACGTCCAATGGCGCATTTTGAACCAGCCTCTTTCATCTTCATAATGTGTGTGTGCGCACGTGTGTGTGCATTATTTCCCAAGAGGCGGTTGAACGAGAGAGATGTGAAAATGCGTTTTACGTGAAGAATCGGGTGTAACAACAAAGATCCCCCACATAGTCTTAACCGACTGTTAGGACAAGTGCTATTAGCGAGCACCTATGAAGGCCGGCACGGCACACGAGAGGGTGGGTGGCCAGCACCACGCCCGGCTGCCTTTGTCTGCCAAGTGGCAATGTTCACACGCTGAACCGGATACTCACTTGAGGCCGAGTCGACCCACGAAAGGCCCAGCACCGGCTCAGGAATTGGTTACTGGTGTTGGTGGCCGTGAGCAGGAATTGAACTCGGGAAGTCGAGTTTGTAGCGCACCACGCTAACCGCTGAACTACTGCTGCCCACAGTAGGACGCAATAGATAGGTGAACGATCGCAACATCTTGACTGGGGCGTTGGTTGTCTCCCACGTAGAATAAAGCTACGGTAACACTATCAAGGTTGAAGGGGCAACGTGCGAAAGACCCCGAGGTGACCGATGCCTCCGTGGTGTTTGATGTGCCGTCGTTCCACCCGTTGTTTGCACCTTGACTGTCACCTCCACCAACCCAACCCGCTCCCCTACTCCGCCAACAACCAAGACATCGTCGACATCAAGCCGGCGAACATGGAGGAGCTGACGGAGGTGATCACGGCGGCCGAGTTCCACCCGCTGCAGTGCAACATGTTCGTCTACAGCAGCAGCAAGGGCACCGTGCGGCTGTGCGACATGCGCGCCTCGGCGCTGTGCGACCGCCACTCGAAACGTGAGCCTCGCCTTGCGCCCCTCACCCCGCGGCGCTCGCTCACTCGCTCACCAACAAATCCCAGCACGATCCCGACACACGCTCGCTCACCTCACCCGTTGAGCCAGCATAACCCATGTTCCCTCACCTCAACCATTCACCCAGTGTGATCCTGCCACACACACACTCACATCACCCGTTCCCCCAACACGACCCCGTCACGCATTCGCTCATCTCACCAGTTGAGCCAGCTTTACCCGCGCTCGCTCACCTCACCCGTTCACCCGGTGCGACCCCGCCACACACGATCACCTCACCCGTTCAGCCACCACGACCCCCACCGCAGCTGCTGCCGCTGCCGCCGCCGCTGGGCTAGTTCACCGAAGCCAGTTCCACTCTGACTCAAAGCAGGAGACTGGCGAATGTATCCAGGGTGTCGCGGTGCAGCACGTGTGTCTATGCGCTGCTGGATGACGGTCTCCTCGCACCTCGCAGATCGAGGGGGTTGTATGAGCGCACATCAGCGTGCCGGTTTGTGTTCACCCGGCGTAGGCGTGGGCCGAAACAAATGGTAGAACGTATACGGGTGAACGGATGCATTGCAAATATATAATTTGAATACGTTAATGCGGACGTACGTTCTTTAGGCAAGTTAATCCACTTTTGCCGCAGACGGGGCACTTCCGTAATTGCTCTGCAGAGATGGGCAATTGAGCCACTAGACTGCGCAGCGTTGATGGCTTTGAAATCCGCACTGCCTGCCGTGTGAAGAGATTGACGTACCTCTGATTTGTTCTCCACTCTCTTTTAGGCTGAACGAATACTGCGCGCGTTAGAAGCGGTATATTATTGTTACTATCGTTGCCAGGAGCCCCTCAGTCTGGAGCAAGAAGAGAGGCCAATGCCCGCCTTTAAGGCCAGCACTGACTATTATATCTCTAAATGTTGAAGGGCTGTCTGCAACTAAAGAAGAACTTGTTGCAATGGGAAACTGTCATATAACCATCATGCTTCGAAGAATCGAATCGAATTCGAATTGTTACTATTATTATCAATGTATAGATGTATGGGACCTTTGAGTGCAGAGCAGCATTCTTGGTGCACATGGGTTGGGCACAAGAGCCTCTTTGCAGAAAGTCGGTGAGCAATCTCTGTGTGATGTCTTCTGTCGCCACCGTCTGTTGTGTTGCCAAGCGCCGCTGAATGAATTCTTTCTTCAAGGATGTTTCTTTAACAGCGCGCTTTGGCCGCAAGAGCGCTGTCAGAATATAGCACGAAGGTGTCGTAATGCTTCCTGCGTAACCGTGGGCAACCGAGTCTCCTCTACAGTGGGGACAGTGTCCCTGGGCTCCCGCACCTGGTCGCATTAAAGCGGCAGCCCTGCCGGCTGCGCGCGCCGCTCGGCAAAATCGGGGCTCGTGTCAAAATTGGGAACCTGAGCTCGCTCCGACTTTGACGCGATAAAGGCAGCAGCGCTTTTCTTATCCTGGACAAAGGCAAATGGTCTCCCTTATGGCCTTAACAGACTGAAGGGCCAAGTGCTGTTAGCGAGCACCTATAAAGGCCAGCGTGGCACACGAGTGGGTTTGGTGGCCAGCGCCAATCCCGGCCCTATTTACACGCCGCAACCGTTGTGTAAATATGTCCGGTAACGAACTCGAGTGGCCAGGTTCGTAGTGCAGCGCGCTAAACGCCAACACTGCCGCTGCCAACTAGTAAGGCGACAGCGCTTCCCTTATCGTGCGCAGACACACACACACACGGCCAACGAGCCACTTCAATCACTCCGACAAAAGATGGGGGACGGGGTGGCGAGCGTCTACTTTGAACGGTAATTTTCGTCGCGATTAGAGAAACGCGCGTATGTCTGTACACACGCGCACCTGCGCACACACGTGTGTGTGTGTGTGTAGGGAGAAAGCGCATTGCGCGAAACCATTTGCTCTGAGTGCTTCATTGCCAATAGCTGTAATTGCCAGAAAATAGCTTTGTGATGTTGCAGCTGCAGCGGCTTTCAGTGTAAAAACTCTTCCGAAGCAAGTGCCTCCGGGCCACTGTGACCGGCTGCCCTAATGATATCGGCCAGAAAATGCCAAAGATAATGAATTAATAGTTGGATTTGTATGTCTGGAGGATGGCCACTGGTCTTCATTCATTATTCCGTGTGGTGTTTCAATAGCTCTTTGCCTTTACCGTTTAAGGTTGTATGTGGACGTGCTGGATTGAACTTGTTGGAAATGTGCGCTTTTAAGTGGAAACATTTGTTGGGGATTTTTTTTTCGCCCCCTCCGCTGGATAAGATCGCTGTGTCGGTGAGTGGAGGAGATCGATTTACGGATGGTCACAGCGTGAAATTAAAGAAAGTGCCCCACTCGTCTTATGGTTTCCTGCTAGACAAGCCGAGCCTACCAAGTGGATGCATAAAATGATTGTGCCACACATTTGCTTTCAAAATACAGCAATAATAAATGGATAAATATTGACGCGCTAGTTCACTGGAGCATACGTACGCATCGGTCTGTCGTAGCCGCTTGCTTTAATATTCAATACAATGCCGTGATTTTTAAAATCTCCAGCACAAAAGCCACAGGACTAATCGTACAACGGCTTTATCTTTCGCGTTCTCCGGTACAACGTGGCCACACGTACTTTACCGCCGCGAGCGTCTCTCAGATCGTTACATAAAGCAACCCTGTCTTTTCACATTCACTGAATATTCGTAGGTGCCATAATAAAGACAAATAGGAATTGACACAACCCGAACAGCTACGCTGCACGGCATAAGTATTGCACGGCGAGCGCGTGTAGCATTTCGCATTTGTGTAACGCCGCGCGCGTGCGTTATTCTCGTTGCTTGATGGGTATTTGTGTTGACGGAAGGTAATGTATTCAATAATGCAGGGGACGCTGGAAACGTTACGGCATTGGCTTGACACTCGGAGGTCGGCAACTCAGGGAAGCCCTCAAGCCAGGTCTCGGGACACTTCAAAGAGCCCGTCTTGAAAGCCAGGTGCCAACTCTGCCACAGTTGTGGGATTTGGCGGAAGGAATGGCCGGCAGGGTCAAGTGACTTCAATCACAGAGGCTGTGGTTACCTTTATCTCGAGAGTTGATGTTGCATTTCTCATCAAGCGGTGACATGCAAGTGTGGAAATGTAGCAATTGCTGTTAAATTCATGAGGCCCATGCTTATTATGCCGAAAAATAAGCTCCTGCTGCTGGGGAAACGTGCTGAAAAATGGGATGTAAAACTCTGCTCTTCATTCGTGTGACAATTGAACAACATATTTTGAAGAAATGACTCGGTGTATGGTATGACCAGCCTTTGCAAAGTTTAAATAGCTCAACTTGAAATAGCTCAACGTTAAATAAAATTACGTGCGTGTTTTGGTAGAGAGGGTGAGAGATTAGGTGTGCCCTTCATAGTGTCTCTTGCAAGGAAATTCTACCATCATCGGTCACTATAATTTGATAGGCCTCGTTAACGACAAGTGGCAGCTAATAGCATCCGCATTTACCTCCAGGGAAATTATATCTCAATCTCCAATGGCTTTAAGAGAAATTTCTATTTTTAACACAGTTTAAAATAAAAACTAGTTTGCAGATAAAAACAACGTGATTTCATGCCAGATCTGGGGTCAATTATAATTACAATCCCGAAATTGCGATTGCATTGTGATTGTTGCAACTCATAGATTACAGAATTACAAATGTACCAGATGCCAGGTCTATGTGATGCCCTTTTGGGGTTTATTTGAAACTCCCAAAACTCAGAGGATACTAATCCTTTGTGGAAAGTGTCCCAAGCCATCTTGTGCGGCTGCGTTGTTTTGGCTTCCTTGTTTCTCCTTAGCATTAACGGTGGTCGGCTTATGAATGTACCGATCGTTATTATGGCATTGTTGAATTTCCGCCGTTGTCCCTTCGCCGCACGTGTTGAGGAATCGCAGGCCTCGCTCGCGTGAGCAGGAAGCCGCCGGTCGTGCCAGACGGCCCGCGGCTGTTTTCCCAGCGTCTCGTCGCTAATTCAGTTGATGCTATTTGAAGCCACGAATCGGATGTTGCCGGCGTGTTCTCCTCCGTGGGCTGCGTCGTTGTCGTCGCGATCAGAGGCTCGTCGCGGAGCCCGACTGCGATTCCCGCTCGTGGCCAACACCAGTGACGAGTTTCTGAACCGGCCCCGGGCCTCGTCTATGTCGACTCGGCCTCAAATGAGTACCTGGCGCGGCGTGTAAACGTTGCCGCTCGGGAGACAAAGGCGGCCGGGCGTGCTGCTGGCCACTCGCGCCGTCGTGTGCCGCTGCCGGCATTTATCGGTGCTGCTCGCTAAGAGCACTTGACCATACGGCCCGTTGAGGCTACACGGGTGATCTTTGTCTTTGTCCCAGACGACTCGGCTCGCGACAGCTGTTGTCGGAGCGCCGAGCGAGCGACGCTGAGACGCCGCGCGGGGGCACGTGAGCCACCTGTGCCTAAATCCGTCCGTCAGTGGAACCGAGTCGATGGTTTGCGTAAATAAGCCTCCAGCCCTGAGCCACGCTCACTGCGTACCAGGAGGTTGGCGAGTGGCCGACCACGTTTTGAGCGCACGAAGCGGCGCCGTCCGGCGTTGGGTGAGAGAGCTCCGCCAAAGTGGCTATCGTGGAGCCACCTTGCGAAGTGCCGCGCGCTCCGTCTCTGTGCCGACCCTGCCTGTCCCGCGTCACGGCAGCACAGACGTGACGCTGTCACAGCCATGTGTTTCCACGGCCAGGTGTTACTACAGATGGGCGATCGCCGCCGTGTAGGGTAGCCGCTGCGTTTGGTCGACGCTGCCTGTCCGCTCCCTCTCGGCCGCACGTGCCGCTGTGCTCCCCGCGGGGTTTTTACCGTAAAGTGCACTTTCTCACCTTCGTTGTTCGCCTCGCGGGTTTTTTCCTACGTCTCTTCGGCTAAATGTGTTACTTTCGAGCACATGCTTTCTCTGCGCGCTTGCATTTTCTGTCAGTAAAATGTACTGTTCTAATTGTCGATATCAGGAAGCTTTCGGGAGATGACGCAGGGAGGTGTCGTGCCGAGATGAACCCTTGTTCAGAACGATTCCGTAAGAGGCAGAGACGAGAATTTCTCACTTCCGTAATGGGATGATTGGATTTTCTCTCTTAAACGATCACGTGGGTTTGATGGATCGAATTGTGGATTAGCTGTGCCTGACGCCGCGTGTGTTTGAACCTGAATCCCTCCTGCTGCTGCCGCAAAGCGATATGCAACCGTTGTCCTTCGTGCGCGCCGCAGTAAATAATAGATTGACGCACGGCGGCGTAAGGCGGTTCGGACAAGTGAGGCAGGGAATAGCGTAGCCATTAGTTGCAAGCTGGAGCGATGGAGACAAGGTTGGACGGATGGATGCCTCCGTCGCTTTCAATGCCACACGTCATGTCTGTACTGTGAAGACACGAACGTGTGTGTGTGAGTGTGGGGAGAGGTGGTTGGGGATTAGCGCACTACGATCCAGTGGGTCCTGCAACTCAATTACATTCCTGTCCATGCACAGTGGCAGTGTAATAATAGTGTTGATGATGTCGTCTATTTATTCACGAAAGTCTGCACTGATCTATTAATGTAGGTTTTCGTGGCTTGATGCATGAGAATTGCTCTTAAGAACTGCCCTTTCGGGTTAGCCGTTTCGAGTGTGGCATTACCCCTGCGGTGGGCAAGCATAATGCTGGCTACAGCACCCCTTTGAGCCGTAATACACTCGCTAATAGTACTTGCCTCCACATTCTATGACTGAGCAGGGGTTTTTGCATGTGGGCAGATTCAAATGTGAGTTATAACGCCAGACAAGTAATGATTCAGAAAAATTACCAACATTGATGTCCAAGGAAATTGCTTTCTTTCCCATGAGGTTCACTAAACCTCGTGGTGTGCGTTATTGCAATGTGTCTCACTTAGGATGTGCCACGATTAAAGCATTGCAGACCAGTGCATGGTAGTTATGTGTATATGGCTCTTAAACATTGCATCGCTATTGGCATTCCAGTTTAGGAAATAGATGCTACTGAACGGATGTTATTACAAGGGACAGCCTCTTGTCCACAGTTCTGGGTCAATCTGCAAGTGTTCACATTATCTGTTCCCAGATTTTGAAAATCTCAGTTTGGTTTCAGTTCAGGAGAGACGTGAGCAAAGCGAGTTGCGGGGAGAGGGAAACTGTCATAAAGATAGATGTGAAGAAACACGTTGGGCAGAGACGTGAGGGAGCGAAACGAGAAGGGACGCCAGGAGAGGTGACAGAGAAATGGGGCAACGCGAGAAAAGTGCAGACATGGGTAAAGAGAGACGGACATGTACGGGGGGGGGGCGGTAGAGACACAGCGATAGGAAGAGACCTTCCATGTGACCCCCATTCAGGGACACACCACCCACCGCTTGACAAGTAACTCTTTCGACAAATGAAACGTATTTGTTTGGAATATTGGATTTGATGAAGGCGTTGCTGACAGTTCCATAGCAGTGAACCCAAAACGTCTCGAGAATGTTCACGTGTCAGTGCCAATCCTGCTTACGATACAGCATTGCTCTGGATGTTTGCGTTTGTAATTTGGGATGATTATACCTTAAACAGTACACTATTACATTCACTTGCAGAGTACCTGTCCTATGGGCGATCTTGTTCCAAGCATGTAACGCGTTCTTCTGATGTCTCTTGTTGTTTACTTTTTCCGCTGACATGACTGCTTTTTTGTTGTTGTGTCGCAGGAGTCCCGTAAAGAGCTTGCACGCTCACTGGGTATTTTTCTGCTGTAATAATAAACATCTATCTATCTATCTATTGACCTGGATAAAGGCGGAGGAGTGCTGAAGAGGGTTAATGGTAGTGCAAAGGTGGGAATTTATAGCTGAAATAGTGTTAACATTAAAGAAGCGTAATCAATAATTTGGAAGTAAAGCTGAAATAAGAGATAAAAGCCTTGGTGCAGGTGCAGATACTATTTGCGGTCGTGAAGGATTGGAACCTGGTACAGTGCAGACATACTAAATATCCGCCGTATAGCCTTAACATACCGTAGGGTCAAGTGCTGCTAGCGAGCACCTATAAACCTCATGTTATGAGAGCAGTGCAGACATATATGCTACCATACAAACACTTGCCCCATTACTACAATCCCGGCGCTCGCCGTCAAACGCCGGCGACGGCAGAAGTGACAGTAACAGCGTCCGTCGTGTCTGCGTGTCGCTCTCCTCCCGCCGCCCGCACAGTGTTTGAGGAGCCCGAGGACCCCAGCAATCGCTCGTTCTTCTCGGAAATCATCTCCTCCATCTCCGACGTGAAGTTCAGCCACAGCGGGCGCTACATGATGACGCGCGATTACCTCACGGTCAAGGTGTGGGACCTCAACATGGAGACCCGGCCCATCGAGACGTACCAGGTGCGCCCCCCACCGCTACCGCCGCCACCGCCACCACGACCACCACCACCCCACAGACCGTCCACGCAGTTCCAACGCACGCGACAGCAACCTGCCTAACGATTGTATTTTTCGTGGCTCATATGTTCTGTCGTGTGGTTTAAATCGTTTTTGCCCCAGACCGGAGAGTTCCTAAGACATGTTGCTGCATAGCTTAATTGGCCTGCGTACTAAATTGCCCGCGGTGCCCTATGATGGACTCGCGTCCCATCTAGGCTATAGCCCCTGCCTTGCACCATGTGTCTTCCGGGATAGGCTCCGGCTCACCGCGAGCCCGTACAGGATTAAGCGGTCTCTGACAAGGATAGATATGTTCAGTCGTTGTCACGGCAGGAATTAATGCTCCTATGTCTGGTAGATGAAAGCAAACCCACATCGTGGCGTGACTGCGGTACGGTTTCGTTTGAGTGAACGTTTGAGTGAACGCTTTGTGACCCTCGGGTGAAAGGCGCTATATAAATGCTATTATTATTATTATTATAGGTACTATTATGAGAATTGCCCTAAAGAGCTGCTGTTTCGGGATAGGCGTGGCGAGCGTTCCTCCTCTCTCCTTCGCGACGTTTCACTTTCTATGTTGGAGGCGTCTTCAGGCAGCGTGTGAAGGAGGGAGGAGAAAGCTCGCCATGGCTGTCCTGAAACAGCAGCTCTTCAGGGCTATTCTCATTCATCGAGCCATGAAGCCTACATCGGCAACTGCACTGTGAATTGCGTTGGGACTTTGTGAACCTGTCTGCACTGCAGCTACAGCTCAGACTGTGATTTTCACGGCTAATGAACGAGATTTTGTAATCGCCAGAATGTGCGTTAACAGTAATTTTATCACGCGCCTGTTTCTTGTTAAAAGCATCGTTACCGAAGCACCGCATAGATTGTCAACGCCGTTACGCGCGGCCGTGTTTACCCGCGTGCATGCCGCCGTCGGCTGTGGGGCCCGTTGTTGAGTCGGTTGTGTTGTTGTTGTTGTTTAAAGGTGCACGAGTACCTTAGGAGCAAGCTGTGCTCCTTGTACGAGAACGACTGCATCTTTGACAAGTTTGAATGTGCATGGAACGGCACTGACAGGTGAGCAACCCTCCTATCTATCTCAACAACAACCTGAGCTTTTCTGACCTGACGTCTCTTGCGCCCGATCAGAATCCCCACCAGCTGAGTAAAAAAAGACGGGCGTAACGGCAACATGGCACGGGCGTCGCTCGCCCCGCACCGATCTCTAGTTTCAACCAGTGGCGTCGTGAATGTGTGGCGGAACAGCCTCATCTGTCACGAGGTTTGAATCTAAACATGATTCCAAGGCTTTCAAAACATCGTATACATTGACATTTTCTGCATCTTGACGTAAATTACGTGTTTTTTTGGCAACTAATAGGATTCCATATTTTTTCCACCAGATACAGAAACCATTGCGATGAAATAGGAATTATGTGGGATTCTATGCTACGGACGGCCAACGATTCGTCTGTAGAATCTACGTTACATTTCAAAATACATTCTTTGATCACTGTTGACATGAGCTGGAGTCTCGTGGCAGTTATACACGTCACGCATCAGCAGTTTCCTCATAGGCAACGCTAGTGATTCCAACGATCCCACGGACCTATTTAATGCCTTCACTAGATGGTCCATTAACCCTGATAGAATCCCATTCAAACAAATGAAGATCTGTTTTAAACATGTGAATTCTCCATAGAAGAATTATCATTTTTGCAGGTATATCCCGTGAGGCAAATTGTGCGGTTAGATTACAAATGCTCTAGAAATTGGCCACAACTAATGCTCACTGTATATTCACCCATCTACTCAACATCCAGTTTGAACAGAAATACCATACCAGGCCATTTTTTTCTTGGACAGGAAGTGATGTAACATTGTATGTTGCCTCAACCTTCGTCATCCACTCGGCTATCTTCCTACAGCTCGTGCTTAAGCTCTGGTTGGCTGAAATTATACCCACAAGCTGTATTAAACACTTGCTGAGATTAAAGTAATGAAATCAATTTTCCTCACATTTCTGATTAGACGTGTACTTTTGTTATATTACATTACTTAATTAAAATATAAATTATAACGGCACGGTCCACAACCACAACAATGCTCGGTGGGAATTTAATGATACAAACTGATCAATGTTTATCAAAGTAAAATAAACGCCCTTCTTATTTATAAGTGCTTTTGGGGCAGTCTGACCCAGATATCGGTTTTCACTGCAGAGAGGGGACGTCCTAGGGAGAAGCAGTAATTACTGTGACATCACGCGGCTTTCTCGGAGCGGATGATGGAGGTGATGGGAGCGCAGGTGGAATCTTGGGAGTGGAACCACACATTTTCACGGGCCCGGTCTAACGTAGCACAATTTCACTGGCTTCCAGTTATCAGTAACAATGTAGACGTAACAACGAAAATATACATGCATGGTTAGCCGTTCAGCGTTCACGTTTTAACGATGCAGCATTGTAATTGATGCTTAAGAGTGTGTTTAATTTGTGTGGCCTATTTGGTGGCTTGGTAAAACGCGGCATGATTTTCTTTCCACGCTTTGTCGTTTTCTGTGGCTGCCAAGCCTCTCCGTCGTGACCGGAGCTTTGCTGTGCCTGATAATGGGGGCTGGTTCGTGTGAGGTTTTCGGGAGTTGGGCTTTGCATGAAATCTGTATTCCAAGTGCTTTGTGTTTAGACGGCTTTTTATGTCACCTGCCATTTCATCACAAACTCCTGCTTATGCGTTACGGTGTCTGTTTGTGAGACTCGCCACCAGCGTAGCCGTCACGCTGATACGGTGGCTTTGTCTGTGACACGCTGCCGCACGGGGTATAAATAGCAGTGGGCCGTGAAAAGCCCTCGGTAATAATCCCTGTTTTATATAGCGGGAAAACATTTCAAGTTACATTCATGCCCTCAAACCACTTTTGTTCACCAGCGTCGCTCAAAGCATTCCGCTTCACTCGTGGAAGTTCCCTTTTGAATGTAAGCGGCGTGGGCATCACGTGAACTCGCGTGTTGATTGCGATCGTCTGGGGGCTTGTGAACGTGCACGGTGAGAGCAGCTGCACAGTCTTGGATAGAGGAGCCGTCAGCCCGTCCTGACTCGTGTTGGAATAGTCCTTGCCATTGGTGGAAGTGGCAGCTGTGAGCTGTTTGATTCGCCTTCCTTTTCTGGTTGGTCGGCTATTAATAATAATAATAAAATTACATTTATCACGCGTCCATATTCAATGTCGAAGATATTCATTCGACGAGAGTAGGACTCAGGCGTGGGGATGGATAGAATTAAACAGTGGTGATGGAGAATCCTGCCGTTTGAAGCTGCCGCGAGAGACGTGAGCTGAGAATGGTTTGGTCTGCGCAAGTGTGTCCGCGCGTCTCCACAGCCGTGTAATCATTCCTCCTGCCTCCGCGTCCGTCATAAGCCGTGACGGCGCTGATCCGTGCGGGAATATGGACACGTTCTGGGCGGGGGGAGGTTTATCTTTTGAAAGTGAAAAATCCGCGCAGCCCTTGGCTGTCACGTGAAATTGATCAACACGAAGGTTTTACGGGTATTATGGTCTGGATTTTGTTTCGGGGGATGCTGTGAGCCCAAGGATGATAAGACCACAATTCCAGGCAAAGGGGATTTTTTGGTATTTTTGTCTTGCAGCTCAGCACGAACTGCTGTCATTGGATGCCTTGCCGCGACCAGTCCTTGACATTGATTAGCGGAACAGATTTTAAAACCCAACACCCGTCGGTGTTCTTCAGAATGCATATCGCAATTGCACTGGGCTCTTCTGTTTGCAGAAACAGCCTCCATACAGTAATCTTGCTTGTAATGTTGAACAGCGTTAAGCAGGTTAAGTGTACGTGTAAGGATACATGGCACAGTTTTTTTAATAGGTTCCAGATACTGCGTGGTAAACGTCTGTGCATGCACCACACCTCAGGCAGCGTGCACCAAAAACAAAGGCAGTGGTGGTGACATTCTTAATATGTAAACAACCTTTAAAACCATTATTTATGCTAGTCACAACAAAATTCAATTGTGTTAAATTAATCGCGTGAGACTTGGTATTTTTCATGCAAGGCGTAGGAATACAGCTGCTTTTAAAGGTACACGAATAACCTTAGAGTAGTATTTTTTCAAAATTTGATTGATTTTTCACCTCGTAGAATTAGATTTTTTTCCGTCGCGATAAGGTGCTTGCAGAACGAGCCGCTGGGGGTGTGTGGGTGAGATTAATCGTTGGCACTACGGTCTCCGGCGCGGGGAACACAGCCACCGCGATCGCGCCTCACAGCCCGATGTTGATATTTCCACTCGGCATTCCCGTCCTGTCGCGGGAATCCCGCATTGATTTCTCGCGCACACGGGAGCCCGCCCGCCCACGAGCGCGCTGTTTAATCGGCCGCTCTGCGCGGTTCTGCTGCGACGTCGCACCACGTTTGGGTGCGGTGCGCGCGCCGAAGTGGCCGATTACGGTGATATGTGGCGCTAGGATTTGTGTTGTTTAATTTGCATCGTCGCAGTTAAACGGAAACGGGCTAAATCGTGCAATGACTGCCATCAGTGTCAGCGGTTATTTATAACTTCACGGGGGTTTGCCTGTGTTGCGTGGCTCGGGAGGCATTCTCTACCAGGAATTGCCCCAATAGTATATGTCGGATCGAGCGTAATGCAGTAGGCGTTTGTGTGACGTGAGAAAGTGTGTGTGTGTGTGCAGCAGTGGTGGAGTAATTGTCACTGCGTTACCAATCGCACTGGCCCTGGTTCAATACCTGGCCGTGTACAACACCCGTTGCTAAGCAACCGAACCTGGCTCAAGCCTCCTCTAGTTTTGACTCAGCCTTACATGCGTGTAGCTGGCACAGTGTATCAGCCCTGGGGAAGCTACGGCAATCGGAGCCCGAATTTGCCCACGCCCCGTCGTGTACCCGTAAGACTTACGATGCGCACACACCAACAGAATATGAGATGTGGCGCAAACACCGTCGAGTCTGTGTTTATTACTGCAAAAATGTTAAATTAAATGTAACATTTGCTTCCACAAATTCTCATGCTAAACACATACAATGCATCGTTGCATTGAATTCTAATTTGTGAATATAAATATTTAAATGTATCACTTATCTCGCCGATTATTTAGTTAATCTCAGTGATAGCTTGTGAAATGAGAAAAGAACAGTTTAGAAAATTACTTCTCGTAATTTGTAACGGTTTGGATGATTCACACGGGCTCATGATTGCCTTGCTATTATTCATTTAGGTGATACGGTATTTAATATCCACAATCAAGCAGTGAGCTTTACTAATGCCCCTCCAAAGCCAACTCCAAACTTACCAGACAGCAATAGGAATCAACTCATTAGACCTATTAAAAACGAACCCAGTCGCTAACCGTGACTAACGTGTAGCTGTGCGTTAACATATGTTCAACACGTAGCCATCCATCCGCCCGCTTGACCGGAAGGCCGGTCGACGTGTTTCGAGACGGTAAAGAAATGCAGTTTAGGCGACGGCGTTGCACGCGATGCTGTGTGAAAGTCACAGGAGAGCGATGTCGCGTGTGCCGTGTGACGTGGGCCGTTGGGACGCTGTCCACGGTGCGCAGTTTCGGGGCCGTACAACACTCCCGTCGCGCTCCTCCACCGCGCGCGGCCGACACGGCGTCCCCGCAGTTCATCACTCTAATTGGGCCAGGCCACAAGTGTTCACTCACGCGCGCGCGCACTCGCTCGCGGCAGCTACCGCCACTTTAACGGCGTCCCTCGCACCTGCCTTGCCGTCGTCGTGCACCGCATATGAGATCCTCGGTGCACCGCATATGAGATCCTCGGGAGGAAACCGAAAGCCCTACGGCGGGGGGGCCCACAGATGCACCGGCAAGGCCCCAGATGTTGGGGCCAGTTTCCCCGTGTCTGGCTTTAGGGGCAGACGGACCCAGGGGGTTTTAGGTTTTAATGAGCGTGTGCGTATGCTGGGACTGGGTGCGCGCACGCACGCGCGAGCACACGCGCGCGTGTTTAGAGCGGGCAGCGGGGACCTGCCAGCCGGTGTGCGGTGCTGCGATTACGTCATCTGACTTGGCACCGGGGAGATAAAGACCGTCGGCGGTTGCGACATCGATCCCCTCTTCCCAGAAGTCTGTCCGCGATAAGAGAAGGATCTTCGCGGAAGAGGTTAAAGTTAACCTCTAGTGTGGACGCGCGGTTGTTGTACGTGCATCGGCGTTGTCGTTCGCATGACTCAGAGGCATCTGAGAAGGGGTGGGGGGGGATGGCAGCCATGCACTTAGCCGGCACCAACATTTGCCAGACACTGCGTCCCGTATATTATGACATTATCAGCCAATAATTAATGAGTGTTTTTTTTAGTGACAAAAGGCGCACGACAAACGTGTGACGGGCCCGGTGTGTTGTCGCGCGTCCCCGCCGCTCCCTCTCTGCGCAGCGTCATCATGACGGGCTCCTACAACAACTTCTTCCGCATGTTCGACCGCGGCACGCGGCGGGACGTGACGCTGGAGGCGTCGCGCGAGAACAGCAAGCCACGCGCCGTGCTCAAGCCGCGGCGCGTGTGCGCCGGCGCGGGCGGTGGCAAGCGCAAGAAGGACGAGATCAGCGTGGACAGCCTCGACTTCAACCGCAAGATCCTGCACACGGCCTGGCACCCGAGCGAAAACATCATCGCCGTGGCCGCCACCAATAACCTGTACATCTTCCAGGACAAGATCAACTAGGGGAGGGTCCGGCGTCTTGAGGTGCGCACGGCCGTAGGGACAGCCCACCAATCACCTC